>OX422143.1:137148717-137406899 GCA_949129095.1 Volucella bombylans
TATATTGTGCAGAATGACTATGAAGATTTTATTATTGCTTTTTTTTGATTTTTATTTTTTTTATAATTTACGCGCGCCTAAGGGGTTAGATACCCTTTTACTGTTGCCAGGGCGCGGGCGGAAAGGTAGAAGGAGGAGAAAGGAAAATTATTTTGTAGTGGTTTGAAACTCAGTGTGTTTGGTTTCGATATTCGCTCTCCAGGGATGGGAGTCCGAATAGGACGGAGAGTTTTTTCTTCACTCAGAGTGATTCGAGGTATAATTCACAGTATTTTTTTCTGTGCTTGAAACTCTACAACAGCCAAATCTACGTGTCAGTGTTATGCCTTCACACGCAGAATTTTTCTGTCGGAGTTCCAATTACACAAATAAAAAACTGACTTGCCATGGGCAGGATTCGAACCTGGACCCTCCGAGTGAGAAGCGATTGCTAGCACCACTACACCACGGCCACCCCATTTAGAAAGCACCGAGCACTGACTAGGGCACGTGACAGCATTCTAACTTTCCCTTAGTTGTGAGTGTGAAATAAATATATGCTATCAACAATAAAGGGACGTACATCATCGAGAGAATGTCAAGTCAGGCACAATGTTATTATAAGAAAAGATTTAACTTGATGACAGTCATCACGACAGTCCTTCTCTATGGCACAGAAACATAGACGCAAAGGCAGATGAACTTGGTAAGAACTAATTTGTGTAAGATAGGACGTGTGCAGCGAAAGATATCAATGATCTGGGTTGAACAGCTTTCGAGCTTAACTTGTGATATCATCGTAAGGAAAGACGAATCTGCTAATATCCACGTCGAGCTCGAACTCTAGCGCTATTTAGGTAATTAAGCAGGGGGATCAATCAGTGCATCTAGTACAAAGACAGGCATGCTGTTTACAAGCCTCAAACCGTTCATTGGAGTCAGGTACAATAGAAGGTGAATTGATGCATTATTTAACCGTATCGACCGTATTGAAGATACGAGTATTAAGGGGGTTTCTTAGCTGTGTTGATGAATTGAAAACCATAAACTTTTAGAGCATTGACGATTTAAGTCTAAATAAGCCTGCTCTTCAGCTAATCTGTAAATATTTTAGCTTTTTCGGAAAAATAAATGGTGACAGTAATCGATTTTATTTAAGTCAAAACGTGAAGGGGAATTTGCCAGGGATATATACAATTTGGACCAGCGAATTTGTGAATGTTAAGATCTGTGTTGGCCCGACCATCAAAATATCGTTGAGAGATTTGCCGCTGCTGCTCTTTGCCGATGCAAAAAAGACAACGCGAAGTTTTGTTGATGAACTTTCAGGTTTCAAAATACAATGATGAGGAAGCATGTAATGTGTTCCGGTTATTTCATTGTCTGATATAAGGTTCATATGGCCTAAAAACTCATACTCCTCCATGAATTTAACGTATTGATCCTTCAGTTCTGGATTTTTTTCTAGTTTTTTCTCCAAAGATAAAAACCTTCTTCTTGCCATATCAATGGAATCTCCTAAAAGTGCTGTTGGATCGTCTTTAAAAGGCAATTTTACGATGAAGTTCTTGTTCTCAAACGTTGTATTATTTTTAAAATGCTCTTCACACCTGAACTCTTCCTCACTCATGGTTTTTACCGGAGTATCATGGCCTTCTGTCTCCCAAAAACTTCGCACCAATTTATCCAATGTAGATAAGGTGGGTTTCGTTGCAATAAGAGTGCAAATGGTCCTTTTGGTAATTCTGTGCTTCCTGTAACTATCCAACCCAATTTAGAGTTTCTCAAAACTGGTAGATTATATCCGCATCGTATCTCCCCCTGAAGGAGCAGGTCAAAGAAAATTTCTGCTCCTATGAGCATGTCGATCGGTTCATTTTTATGGAAATTCGTGTCTGCCAATTCCACTTCTGGGGGTATAGTTAAAGTTGTACCATCAAGTTCTATATTTGATTGATAGTCAGTTATTTTTGGCAAAATTACTGCATCAATAGAAGCGGAAAATGACGAAGATCTTGATTTGAACGTTATGCTCGTGATATATTCTGCTTGACTGTCTTGGGAGCCTGTTCCACTAATTGGAATATTTAATCTCGATCTTTTTGCTCCAATTTGTTGAGCGAATGTTTTTGTTACGAAGTGCAACTGCGATCCTGAATCTAGTAGCACCCGACATGGAATTCTAGTGCCGTACGAGGAAATGACATTGACAACAGCTGTAGCTAAATATATATGGTTATTTTTATAGGTGTGACCTATTGCAGCATTGACTACTGTACTAGCTTTTTTATCACTTAATAAATCATTATAATTAAGGTTAGACTTACTAGACTGAACCAATGGCTGTGAGTTGTTGCTGTGCGCTGGCTGGCTTGCTTCTGCATTCTGATATGGCTTGACTTGCTTTTTACTCTGCTTTGACGTAGATCTTTCTTGGGGGTGCAAAAGTGTATTATGCCTTTGATCGCATTTTTGACATCCTCTGGACTGGCATGATCGGGAGAAGTGGCCAACCTTCAAACAGTTTCTGTAGATCTTCAGATTCCGCACAGCTTGGTCTCGTGCTACATCTGATTGCACAAAGTGCAATTCTGATACTCTTGGGTGCTTACTGCAACTCCCACTGATGACTTCGATTTGCTCTCCTTACTGTTGGTCGCCTCTAGGGTCTGGAACCTGGCCTCCACGAACTTCAAAAATTCATCCATGCTTGGACTGCTTCTTGGATCCGTAAGTGATTGTTCAAACAATGTCCTGCTTTCTCTGTCCAATTTCTGCAGCATCAAATGGACAATCAAAGGGTCCCAACCATGAGTATCGAAGCCAAGGTTCTCTATCGCCTGCAAAACTTCCTTTGTTGTATCATGCAGCTTCCTTAGACTGTTTGCCGTCCCTGTCGTGTTTGATTGTGTAAGGATTCTTGTGAGTTGTGCTGTCAACAACAACCTCTTGTTATTATAACAATCAACAAGGGTTTTCCAAGCTACCTCATAGTTAACGTCAGTTGGTTGAAAATGATTGATTAAATTATGAGCCTCTCCTGTTACGTTGGCTCTCAAAAAGTATAGCTTTTGTGCAGGAGCAATAGAATTATCATGAATGAGTTGTTTGAAGAGGTCGTAAAATTGTCTCCAATTCAAGTAATCCCCATCAAATTTGGGAAGCTCTATTTTTGGCAACTTCATTGCTGTGTTGATAGTTGCTGCCCCTGTTTGCGGAACCATTGCATCACCATACAATTGCAATAGAGCCCTTTCCACGCACTCCTGCATCTCAAAGTAACTTTATATGTCTTGAGTTGTTATATCGTCCTCCATTCTATGATACAGTGTTGATATTTCATCCCAATTTTGTTGCACTGTTTTTAGCTTTATCTGGCAGAATTGCTGTGAAAACTGTTGATTTGTTTGAGACTGGTATTTATCTATAGATTTTTTTAAAATTTCTACTAATAAATAAAATCTATCTTTCACATTCATTGCCATAGGCTTTCTCAGGCTCGTCTTTGGCTCGCACTCAGATGTTCCTTTAGGTATTGCCCCTTTCATCGTATTCGTCTCTACGGCTGGCTCCACATTTTTGGGAACCTGTTTCTTCTGGTGTCCGCTATCTGCTGGTAAAGCGTCCAATCGGCCCATGATATCATTGCGCATTTGTTCTGCAATCCTTCGAATGGTTTCGAAGTAGTCTTTTTTGAAATATATATGTTCTAACTGCTGAGAAAAAACATCTCGAATTATGTTGTCGACGTTATCAAATTGATCCCAGTTTCTGGTCAATTCTGCCAGTCTATCCTCGAGGTATTTGCGAGTTTTTCTTACCTCGCCGTCCTTGTTGTAATTGCGAAGCATTCTCACAATTTGTTCTCCAACAAGTTCCTGTTGATCGGCGAAGTACTCCAAATTCTCTTCTTGGTTAGTGCTTTCGTGCTGCGACATTATTTATTTAAAAACTTTACACTGAAGTTTATTGAAAAAAAAACGTTTACTTTGTTATTGACAGAATTTCACTTATTTGTTCACTATAAATGTAACAAGTTATCACTATAACTGTCCTGTCACGGTCGCCAAAATTATGTTAACTTTATAGTGACAAAAACAAAAAAGACAACTTCAGGTTGGAAAAAATTTAACTTAAGGAGCGTGCTTACCTCAATACTGTGCGTCTTCGTAGTGTTACCGTTATGTCTGGCACAGACAAATGAACAAGTTGCGGTGACAAAATTAGACAACGGCATTGGCATTTACTTTGAAGACATAGGTGAGGTAAAAATAATAAATGCCTTCTGGAACATTTATATTTATTACAATTTAACAATTTAACAACATATTGGTTTGAATTTAACGAAATTAAATCACATCTTGAGCTGCTAAATGGAATATGCACAGAAGATATGGCTAACAAAGCTTATTGCAGACCCATAATAGATAGCATTCAACATCGAGTTACGGTGATAGAGAGCAACAATGAGCTGCTGCATAGTTCCCAAGGATCAAATTATGAAAAAATAAGAGTGGCAAGATCTCCATTTGACATCGTTGGAATACTAGCACATAGTTTGTTTGGAATTTTGGATCAGGAAGATGCTAATCGAATCGAAGAACAAATAGCTTTAGTCAAAGAAAATGAACGCCATGCAGAATATCTTTTAAAAAGGCAGAATTCCATATCAGACTCTACGGTCAACATTTTGAAAAGAGACACCTTAGAAATCCAACAACAATTTAAAGCTCTTCATCATTATTTAATGAGAACGATTGATGGAATTCAATCAAAGCAAACGCTGTTCGAGCAAAAACATGAGTTGGCAGCTCTTACTTCATATTTAATATTGATTATCACAAATTTTGAACGGATTCAGGAAGTGTTATTGGACGTTATGTTAGACTTGAATCATGCTAAAATAAATCCAAAATTGATGACACCAAGGCAATTTAGTGAACAGTTGCAGCTGATTGGTAATTCACTTTCTCCAACACTACGATTGCCAAAGGGATCTATAGTAGATATGTACAGAATGGCTTCAATCAAAGGCCGTATTTTGAACAACTCAATCGTTTTCGAGATGCGTCTACCCATAATCAATGCTGAAGAATTTCAACTCTTTAATTTAGTCAAAGTTCCTATACTGCATGAAAATTTAAGTTATTTGGTCGACATATCTACTCCATATCTTGCAGTTTCGATGACCAGAGATAAGTTTTTCCCACTAACAGCTATTGAGTTGGCATCATGCAAGATAATATCTCCCAAAAATTATCTGTGTAATCAGCTCCATCCAACTAATACGCAGCTAAATAAGATGAACGGCTGTGAAATGGATCTTCTGAATCATGTTCAAAACGCTTTATCTAGATGTCAAGTTAATGAAGTTAATTCACAAGATCAATGGATCGCTCTCAGCAAATCTAATGGATGGATTTTTTCTGTAGCATCTGGCGTAACAGGTCACCTTATTTGCGAAGGCAGGACTTCAGTACAACTATTCTATCAACAAATCATTCATTCCGAGCGCAAACATCAGCAATTGGATATTTAAAAGAAATGGAACAACCACTTCTACGACTTCAATGCCACCCGAGGCTTATGACATTGATAAGAAACAGCTTGATGATCTCAGTACTAGAATTGAAGAGGTTATGAACCAAACAAATGCGTTTCCGATATCCCCGTCTTTGAGCGCGCATGACTATCATCACTATGGGTTGACATGGCTTTTAGCTGCTGGCATGATTGGGATGGGCATTGTATATTGGTTTCGTCATAGGAGACCTAAACCAGCACCTAGACGCAGAGTTTCACGTTTTGAAGTGGAACCTTAGTTTAAGAACCTATGTAGCTAAAAATGTAAAATGTAGAAAATGTAAATGTACTGATAGCATAAATGTCAATGAAGACAACTTAGTTTAAAATTAGAGAGTTAAGAACCCTCTAAAGGGGGGAGTATGTTATGTAAGAACATAATACCTCAGAATACCTGTCCAACAAAAAGGCAAATGTTCTCAAACTGTAATTTAATCAGGTACACATTACAGGCGTGAGATCAGACGCAAGAAAATTGAAATGCGATAACCGTGAAGTGCGAAGTCTGAATCTGGTCTCACGTTTGAAAACTGAACTATATGTTATTTGTGTCTATGATAAAATTGTAAATTTAAAGTCAGTTCCAACAGAACCATCAACCAGCAAAGTAATTGTTTCTTTGCATTCAATTGTTTTAGTTTTACTTATTAAATAAATATAAACTCAGTAAAAGTATCAAATAAAGTGTTGTCTTTTTTGTTTTTGTCACTATAAAGTTAACAATCTGTAAGTACACTACTCATGCTACTACACGAGTGCGAAAGTGGATTCGTCCCTTTGAAGATCGACGCACTCAAGTGTATCCACACAATCTGGAAGAGTGTGCAACATGCAGATTGGCCTTGGCCAAAGAGCTGCCAGCTGGATTTTCATTATTAATGAGCGTTGGGATGGAGGATGAGGCAGAATTTCTAATAATTATTTTTGACCAACGACCAAAAATGTTTACTACCTTTGGGACATTGTAATATTTTTTGCCTCAGTTTTTGGTCGTATTGGAATTTTACAAGCTTAAGAAAAGACATTACAGTCGTTCCTGGCTGGTTTGATCTTTTTTCGGTTTTCCTCTGCAGGTTCGGTCTTGGAGGACAGAAAAAAAAATATTTTTCTAACTCTCTTTACAGCTCGAGTCGTACCACGCCTTTTCTTTTGGTTTGATGCTCTTCATCCGATGACGGATAAGGGATCTCATTCACAAAAGAATAGCGTCTATCAACATATCAGCAGCGGCTTCTTCGTCATTATTGAGGAAACATAACGACCAGCTAAAATTCCTAGAGAAGCTGGATTTTCTCATATTGCCATTTAAGAATTTTTTCGCTAACTGTGTGGTCAATATACGAGAAATTAGCTGATATCACACAGTCAGTGGTCCGACGAGCCTAGAAGGGATAGCATATTGTCCTTGTATACATATATCACGGTGAGAAGTTAAAAACAAAAGTCCAGGGTGTGCGCGGTATGACTATCAACGTCTAGCATTCGCGTGCGCCCATTTATAAGCTGGCTTATGTTGTTTCCCACAGCGAGGATCACAACACACCGTTCTTCAGGTGTTATCTGTCCAGAATGTCGAAGCCACTCAGAATTGTGTACTAGGTATTTACCGTGCTGCTTGATTACAGTGATCTAGTGGGAAGCGATGCTATCAGCGTGGTGAGGCCGTTGACACTTTCCGAAGATACTCGTATACATATTGAATTGTTCAATGAAAATTTGTATATTGAATGTACACCTACCAATAGATTCTAAAATCACACATTTAATGCTTACCTGCTCCTTGTTCTCTCTGTCAACGATTCTAAACTGTCTTCTGTGTCAAGAACTCTTTGGGGTAAAAATATCCAGTCAAACGGAATTGAAAAAAATTCAATACAATCCTGTTCTCCCCATGTGCATTGAAATATAGTCGCCCTTCTTCCGTTAAGTACGAGTATTATCACTTTCAAAGACGGAAAGGTTTCCACTCTTATTATGATCTATTGTGACAGCAACCCCATTATGTTTGCAAACCAACAGAAGAGAACTGACTAATATCCTTGAAAAATTACAAATTACGATACCTCTGTTCGGTGGAGTATAAATACGTAAAATGCATATCCTCCCACCATAAAGAAACATCCATCATCCCAAAGAGGTAATACGTCAGCTTGTCACTTTGTATCTGCATCCAACAACAAAAGCAAACAAATGTACTACTACAAAAGCAAGTGTTCCCACTGCTACCAAATTGTCTGCAGCCAAAGCAACAGCTTTCGTCATTTGTCTCCTTTGACCTAGATTTTCTTAAGAAAAAAAAAAAAAAAAATTTAATTTGAGATCGTAGCTGTTTTCGCATTATATTTTGCTTTCTTCTGTATCTTCTTTGTGATTAGTAAAAGTGTCCTATCCGGTACGAGTGTTCTGGTCCTTGAATAGCTCCCGCCCAAATGAGAAAAATAAATAAGCAAAATGTTTCTTAGCTTATGGAAGCATGAGCTTTAAATGCATTTCTATAGATATACGGATACTTTTTATTATATATATGTATCATATATGTATGTATGGTTGTTCGTCGCATGCTTTATCCTTCTTGCTTATTTGAATTGTAATTTAAATTGGTTTGACAGTTGAGACGATAGTGTAAAACAAGAGACCACTGAAAGTGTGCTCTATCATGTAAAGAAGTGATGAAAATGTCCACATGAAACTTAAGACCAAGCAAAGTGTTTTTCTTGTTGAGGATAACGAAGGCTTTTTTGTCGTATTTTGATGAATGAAATTGTCATTATTGTATCTCTGTAGATTAGAAATGAAATCGAGATAACATTGT
This sequence comes from Volucella bombylans, assembly GCA_949129095.1. Lineage (NCBI taxonomy): Eukaryota > Metazoa > Arthropoda > Insecta > Diptera > Syrphidae > Volucella > Volucella bombylans. The sequence goes on from OX422143.1 coordinate 137,157,092, forward strand.
GAAAGGGTGGATTTGTTTTTGTGCTTCCAAGCTGTTAGGTTGATATTCTAATTTTGTTATTAGTGGCTGATTTAGGAGAACTACAGTATATTGTTTAGTGTTTTTCAGGATACTCTGGTTTTTATTGAGAAAGCAGTGATAATTGGTTGTGGGTTGTCACTTACTTGTTCTTATACAAGTTTTATTTTTTCAAATAGCGGTGGCCATACGAAGTGAGTAAACAATAACGACATACGCGTATAAAATATTGGCCCATTTAACAGTATGACATGGTGCAACCTGTCTCACAAGTTACTCGTATCTTCGTTATTTGTTAGTACGCTCCAAGTTGGTTAAGGCTCAGTTCTATGTATATGTAGTTTGTTTTGTTCACTAAGACTTGATCCTTGTTCTTCGTTCGAAAGGTTCTTCTAATAATTCTCCGTGTAGTCCATTACTCAGCAAAGTAGATCTTGCCTGAGTATGATCCTACATGTATGAAATGTTTTATTTATGATATAATAGTTCAAAGTATCGAAACCAATGTAAAAGAAAATAATAAGAAATAAAAGAAGAGAATAAGAAATAACAGTAGATAATAAGAAAACTAAAGCGACTGCCAAAAACTAATGCGGCTCTTTCGGCGACTGCTACAGCACTGCGCGATGGTATGTAACTTCACGTACTGCTGGACTTTTACCAGTGTTGCCAGCTCTGACTTACTTCTCCTCCTCACATTCGGTCATCCTGATCACTGTCGTCTGTCCCAGATGACAACATGCCCCGATTCCATTCGACATATTTCCACAGCTTCATATTGTCTACGCTTGTTGACGTAACATTCGGACCTTCGACTTCCGCAGCTTTTCTAACTTCATATCGGCCATTTCTCTTAACCCTGATAACCTCGTATGGACCTAAAAACGAGCTTGCCAATTTTTTGCCTGCGACGAATTGAGTACGCTTCACAGCAACCAGGTCTCCTTCCTTATAAACGTGTTCTCCTTTGCGCTTTTTATCGTAATTGGATTTGTACACTTCTTGGGCTTTTTGTATCTGCATTCTGGCTTGTTGACGAATTTCTTGTCTTGCTTTGTCAAAATCTTCTGCCATCTCTTGTTCCAATACAGCTGTGAGTTTGTCGGTAATTTTACTGTTGCCTTTTGTTCCAAACATAAGTTCAAACGGTGTTTTCTGTGTGCACGAGTGGATATGTGTGTTTATTGCGCGCTGGACTTCTGGGATGAACTTATACCACTTCGTAGTGTCCCCTGCTGACAGTTTGCTAATAACCGACAAAATAACTTTGTTCACCCTCTCGATCTGGCCGTTGCCCCATGCCACTCCAGTTGTAGTCCAGACATGCTCAATCCCTCGCTGCTTAGTAAATTCTTCAAAAACTTTGGACGTGAAGGCAGTTCCTCTATCGCTCACTATTCTGGAAGGTATACCAAACACATTCGACCACTCTTCAAGCTTTTTTATGACCTCTTCCGCTCCTGTAGATTTTGTCGCGTACAGCCACACGAACTTAGAGAATCCGCACACTTGCGCCAATATAAATTTGCACTGCTTCACTGTTGAATCCATTGGTCCTAAATAATCCAGGTGAAGGGTGTGTAGCGGCTGACTGCCTTTATCTATTTGGTAAAAATATCCTTCTTGATTGCCACCTTTTTTGTTATTCATGATGCACCTTATGCATGTGGAAACGACTTGTGAAATTTTACGCTCCAGGTGTGGAATGAAAAATTGCTGCTGTACGCTGTGCATTGTTTTAGAAACTGCGAAGTGACCATCTGTATGTGCTTCTGTTATTACTTCACGTTCCATTGATTTTGGGACAACAAGAATATCGAGACCACCTACATGCTTGTATAGAATGTCTCCCTTCAGCTTAAATCCTTGATAAGGGCGGTCGTTAATAATTTCCAAAACAGCATTAACTAAAGAGTCTTTTCTTTGTTCTATCCTTAACCGCGCAGCAATCTCAGATCCAACCACAAGCACGCTGGGAAACCGGCTTAAACAGTCAACGTGTTTCATACGTTCAGCACTAAGATGTTCAACTACGAATGTATAATCCTAAAGGGCTAAAATCCATTGGGCTACCTCGCTTGGAACATCCTTCTTCCGGACAGTTTGTGTAAACGCGGCGCAATCTGTGATTAACTTGAATTGAACGCCCAGCAAGTAATGTCTAAAATTTTTAATCGCCTCGTAAGCTGATTTAACTTCCAAAATGTAACTGTGCCGTTTAGAATCGCTGGGTGTAGTGTAATCCAGAAGAATATTGGATGAAGTTCTCCTTCGAACTGCTGACACAAAGTTGCTCCGAACCCGTCTTTTGATGCGTCGGTATGTAATTCTGTTTGTGCATTCTGCATATAGATCCTTAGTATCGGCTCATGACACAACATGTCTTTCAGCTGGTTGATTGTATTCAATTCAGCAGCTCCAATTTTGAACTCGGCATCTTTTTTTAACAGCGTAGTTAGGGGACGAGCTATATGGGCATAACCTTTAATAAATTTTCGGAAGAAACCGGTCAAACCCAGGAACGATTGTAATTGTTTTATATTTGTCGGAACAGGGAAATGTTTTACGGCATATGTCTTTTCACGGCCAGGCCAGATTCTTCCCTTCTCAACAGTATGCCCAAGGAAATCGATGCTGCTTTCCAAAAAACGACATTTTTTCCACTTGATGGACAAAGAAAAACGTTCGGCCACCGCTAGCACTCGCTTTAACTTCTGAATGCATTCATCCACTGTCTCAGCATAGATTATTATGTCGTCCATATACATTTGCATTACGTTTTCGGCCACAAGATCTTGAAAGACGCAATTTATGAACCTGATGAACACAGCAGGGGAGTTGGTGAACCCAAACGGTGTCTTATTAGATTCGAAAAGACCTTCTTTCGTAATGAAAGCAGTATATTTTCGACTTTCCTCTTCAACAGGGACATGGAAAAAACTGTTCGCCAAGTCCATGATCACGAAAAACTTAGCTGCCTGTAACTTCTCGAGTACATCGTCAATCAGTGGAACAGGGAAACAATTCTTCAGCACCATGGAGTTTAATTGACGAAAGTCTACACAGACTCTATTGGAACCATCCTTTTCTTTGACGATAATGATTCTACTTGCGAAGTTTGATGTAGATTTACGCACAATACAGCTTTGTAACCATTCATCGAACTGCGTTCTGATAGCTGCGCACTCGATAGATGAATATCGGCTTGGTTGGTGTTTGAATGGCGTCATTTTCTCATTTGAAACAATTTTTAGTTCTACTGGGCTTTTTATAGGCGATGACGCTGAAATTGAAAGCCTCAATCAACCTGCGAATCAGTGGCTGGAACTGCGGAGAAGTGTTTATTTCCATTTCGGTTTCAACAATATTATATATACTTAGCTCTTTAGGTGAATCGCTCACCTCCCAAGTCGATTTCCTAGTAAAATGGAAGCCGTCGTCATCCAGAAGCACACAGAATTTAGACACGAAATCGTAGCCGAGTAAACCGTTGTACTACTGCGAACTTTTGCTGCACGTAGATATCATCCACCAGTACCGTAGCATCAAATTCTCCAGTCGGTGTTGTCTTTGTACTGCCTAGGCCTCGAAGCACAGATGTGGACCTTTTCAGCTCAATATTGGTAAGTTTATGGAACACACATTCTTTGATAATCGATCAGCGATTGTTTTGAAGCGGTTACAGTTTTGGACCACTTTCACACTCTTTTCGGCCTGGACGCAACTTCTTGACATATGGCCATTTGCACCGCACTTAAAACATTTAGTTTCCTTAGGTTTTCTGTCGACCCGCAATTAAAGCAATGCGTTGTTTTGCCACTATAGTCCTGTTTTTTACCAACGATATTTGACGTTTTGTGCACTACTTCGTTCTCTTTAATCTGCTCATATACAGCATACTTCTTCCTGTAGTTCACTGTATGTCTTACTACCGTACATATTATATTTGTATTCGTTTTTTATATTCAATCCGTCTACTAAATATACGAGTATAACGAATAACTGAGCCGATGTCAACACCAAAGTTTAGCGCCACTATTTCACGCATACGCAATATATATTCATGAAATGACTCATCCTGTATTTTCTTCCCTTCACGAAGTTTCTTATGAATATCAGCACTGGTATACGTACGCTTGAACTCGTCGATCAACACTTTTTTTAACTCGGCGTATGAGCCCACAAACACGGAATTCAAAAACAATGCAGCATCTTTTTCGATCTTACTACGAGCCTGCACGTACCGTTGCTTTTCACTTAGGTCATACGCATCGGCATTTTGCTCAAAATTAAAAAAACCAACGCTCAATAGGTATATTTTGCCCGTCGAACTCCGGCACGACTTTTGCAAAACTTTCAGGAGTTATTTTAATTTCATTCGTTCTAGTTTGTTCGTTTTTTTTTCAGTTTTAAAGCATTTTATTTTCTTAATCATTAACTCTTACATACTAACAAAAAATGCTTAAATGCTAGCTTAAAATTACTTAACAATCTTATACTAACTTACTGGCCCCACACAGGCGCTCTAAGCTACTCTAAATTCTTATAACTATGTCTTTCGACTTTATGTACATTTTACTTAGAACTATTTATTTTGAATACTTAAGGCTAAGAAAAAATATTTGTTAACAAAAACTTAGCATATGGACATAATTTTTTATTTTTTATAAAAACTTAATATCTAACTTAAAGTAAACCTTAGCCTACCTAACCTAGATAAACAATACACACATAAGCACACATAGTCATTATGCACAATCATATACATATATCAGTATACACCTTTGTATACACTGATACATGTATATGTTTCTTAAATGCTAACCTAAACCTATGTAAGCTGGCCATCGCTGTTTACAGAGAAAACAGATTGGTCAGCTCTGCCTCATTAGTGAGGCTGGTCCGTAATTGACGGAAACGACGACGAAACATCTTCTCCATCATTCAACCACCAGAAATGCTGGTGCTGCCGAACGACATCCCTCTTATCGCGATTCCCCACCGCCCTACTGAACCTGAGGCGATCCACACTGCCGTGTGGGACGTCTCTGTTGTAGTTGAGTCGCCTGTCCCCAGCTGTCCGAGCGACATGGAAGATTAACGGCACCGCTGATCTATCCTGGATCAACCCTATCTGATCTAGGTAGAGGAATGCTTCCGGTGGAACGAAGCCGTCAGAGGGGTAGTAAGCCCCAGATATCAGGTTATTCGTCGAGGTCATTGCTATTGCAATGTGCCTTCGAGTCAGCTTAATTACGGAGTTGTCCACTCGTATTAAGTTCGCCCTGTTGTAAAGGACCTCATTAGGATAAAATTTCTTGTACTCCGACTCTGGTGTTCTCTACAAGCGAAGACAAGCCCTAAGACAAGCCCTCTCAAACACCCGAATCTTTTCCATTAAGCTTGCACGTACATTGAACCACACGGGACAACCAAATACCAGCATGGGCCTGATAAGGGCCATGTAGCAGATTAACTTTACCCTCGCATCGAGTTGGCTGCTATAAAACAGTCTCTTTGTAAGGGCAAAAGCACCTTTAGCTCTGGCCAGAGCAGCATCTACATTTTTGCCAAAATACAGAAACTGATTTAGCCAGATTCTAAGGTATCTGACTACATTTCGACAGGCAAGAGGTTGTCCGTGTTGTCCAACGATAGAGAACTTTCGCCAATTCTTTCTGGTATCCCTAGAGGTTCCAGACAACGGCGTCCTAAAGAGAATGGTTTCCGACTTCTGAAAGTTGATTTTCAACTTCCAGTCATCGCAAAATCGTCTTATCTTATCGAAGTCACGCTGCAAGAGAGTGTTAATGACCTCGAATTTTGGACCTGTTCTGTACGCTACCAAATCGTCTGCGTACGCAATAGTATGGGGAAGTGAACCTATCAAGTCGCTTGTATAAATGTTGAATAGGATCGGCGAATTGACCGCGCCTTGCTGAAGACCATTTTTAATTTGAAATATTCCAACAGAAGTCACATCACCATTCTTCACGATGAACTGTCTGTTGTGTAGCATATTATAAAGAATGTACAAGAGAGGTTTACTGATACCCAGCCTAGTCAGCTTATAGAAAAGACCCTCTAACCATACGGTGTCGAAGGCCTTCTCCAAGTCAACAAGGCAGGCACCAGTGCACTGTTTCTTGCCTTTGTTCCATTGGATATCGGACACCAGTTTAGACGCGGCATGTGAGATATCATGTCCCGCCTTAAAACCGAATTGATTATCCGGAACTATATGTTTGTCGTCAATCCACCTAGACAGAGCTCTATTGATTACTTTTTCAAAAACCTTACTGATATTCGGAAGGAGACTTATCGACCGGAGATTCGCCGGATAGGATATATCCTTCCCCTTATTGGTTCTAGTTTGTTCGGATTGACACTGCATGCTCAACAACTTTACTATTTCTTCTAGCGTTTTACTTTTCTGTGTTACTCTTTCTTCTATGTTCATCATTTTGACTGAAATCGCCAAACCCGTTTTTACAACATTTTTTTTACTCTCCCTTACAGATATGTCTTTATTTTCCGTTGTCCCTTTTGACCGTGTGTTATATGGTTGTTTCTCTTCCACTGCTGGGAGTGCTTCTAAGGCTTTATTCGGTGTCTGTGTATTTTCCATTATATTCTGCGCTGCTCTACACATTTACACATAAAGACCCTTTCAAACCAAGTAAATTATTTTTAACTTAACAGCACTTCGACTTTATATGGCTTGGTTTACTAAATGTGAAATGATTTTCTGTACATGGCTGTCACAATTGACCCGTGGCGCGGTTGAGCCCCCAAATGTAATGTTTTATTTATGATATACGAGTAATAGTTCAAAGTATCGAAACCAATGTAAGAGAAAATAATAAGAAATAAAAGAAGACAATAAGAAATAACAGTAGATAATAAGAAAATTAAAGCGACTGCCAAAAACTAATGCAGCTCTTTCGGCGACTGCTACAGCACTGCGCGATGGTATGTAACTTCACGTATTGCTGGACTTTTACCAGTGTTGCCAGCTCTGACGTACTTCTCCTCCTCACATGTATGATCCTTATTGTTAAGTGCTATTCTCAATTGGAATTTTAAGGCAGATTAGAACCGAGGTGGAGAAAGATCATTGCTGGTGCAAAGTTGTAGATGTTGTTTTCGACATTGCGTCTAAATTTTTCATATTGTGAATTTCTTTTCCTTGCCAGCATTTAGCTGTACTTTGCCTTCGTTTTTAGCTAAACACATTTCGGCTACTTACCCGTGTGCCATTCGTCACCTCGTTTATGACTATATTTTGCCCAAGTCATGTTATTAAAGTGAATGTATTGTTGAGGTAGTACCATAAAGTATTCTTCATCGCATGTTTGTATCTCGATTGACATTTTAGCTTGTAGAAGTTGCTAAGTTGGCAGGTCGGAAAGTCGACAAGTCTGCTGTGGGAAACTTAATCCGTTTGATATTCTGACAAGAGGAATATCTGCAAAAAAGACCCAAAAGGTTGCGGAAATTAGAAAAAGAGGACTTACTGGTTCCAAAGAAGATAGGTTTACACCTGAATAGCAGTTTTGTTCTCATTTTCAGTACATAGCACCAGAAGATTGTCTACGAAAAGCGAAAACCAATTATGCTTCTGAAGTGCCAGTTACAACGGCGAAGGAGTTGGAAGATTTTGAACTACATTGGATAAAATCTTGCCAGAGAATATCGTTTTGTGATCTTTTTTTCTTTGTAGTTTCCAGATCCTTCGGACCTGGGTTGTCGATTGCTCTATTTAGTCTCTCCGTAGGTCATTTGTGATGCTCGACAACTTGCCCTTCGATGTGCTGAAATTCGTAGTACCTACTTTTCGGATATTCTTCTAGAATCCTCATGACGTCGCCATATCATCTGAGTCTGATTTCTCTTAGCTTTACCACTACAGATGCTATCTTGAAGCTACCACTGACATATTCAATTTTAATTCTGTCCAACCTTGTGCTAAATCTTATCGGGGCATCAGTCTGCTTCCGGTACTAGGAAAAGTACTAGAAAGGGTTATGGTGGAAAGAGTTTCGGAGAGCATGGCGGAACCAATGTCCCCCTTCCAATTCGGCTTTATAAGAGGCAAGTGTGTCGAGCATGCATGGTCTTTCCTAAAAGACAGAGTTCTCAGAAGCAGGGCCAGGGTGGTTATAGGCATCTTTATTGATTTTAAACCTGAACTGGCAGAAAATAGTAACCAGGTTTCAGAAATTAAGCTGTCGGGAAATTGGGCTTTGGGGAAGCTACTTTTCCGACAGAAAAGCGACTGTGGTAAGTACGCATGACAGCGTCTCAGTTAATGTTGAGAGAGGTTGCCCCAAGGGGTCCATCTGTGGTCCTTTTATTTGGAACCTGATGATGGATCCACTCTTGCGGCGACTAAATCAGCTCTGTGGGTGCTGCGCCTACGCAGATGACCTGCTCCTCATCTTTGAAGGCCAGTTTAGGGCCGAAATCGAGGTATTAGGAGAAAGAGCTCTAGCAGTCGTTGCTGAATGGGTAGAAAGCGTTGGGGTAAGTGTGTCGCAGGATAAGACGGTTTCAATGAAACTCAAGGGCAAATTTAATGTAAGGCGTCGGGCTCCTGCGATACGTTTGAACGGCGTTGGCATTAGATGTCTGACTGAGGTCACATATCTGGGCATAACGATGGGTGAGTGTATGAACTTCATGCCTCACCTGGTTCGAATCAGACAACGCATGCTGAGTGCTGTAGGTCAGGTAAGGCGCATTTTGCGATCTGACTGGGGGCACAACAGGCATTCTGTGCGTATCATATACGGTGGCCTTTTTGTTGCCTGTGCAGCATATGGAGCATCGGTATGGTATGACAGGGTTATGACTGTTGATGGTCGAAGGCGGATCTTGACTTGCCAAAGAGTCGCCTTGCTTGGCTGTTTACCGGTGTGCCACACTGTCTCCACAGAGGCAATGGAGTGCCACCTCTGGATCTGGAAGTGATACGTCGTGGTATTGCTTTCAAGATCAGAAAAGGTCTCCCTCTAAATGGGGGCGATAGGGTTTCCCCGGAAGAAGTGGATGGCCTATCCCTGAAGCAGCGTAAAACCTTGCTACACGTATGTGTTCTATCTAGATGGCAATCTAGATGGGATGCTAGCGAAAATGGCAGGGTTACTTACGGCTTCCTAAGGGATGTGCTAATCATGAGAATTTTTCCTGAACGGAATTTTAACCTCAGCCTGGGCTTTTTGTTGACCGGGCATGGCTCTCTTAATGCATTCTTGCATAAGAGGGGACTTAGCGGGATTGCGAGCTGCTCATGTGGAGCCACTTATGAGGACTGGCTTCATGTCCTATGTGAGTATCCCAATTACGCTGACCTGAGGAACTTGCAGGCTATGGGCATCACCTTTAGTGATGAGACCTACGATGTCAGTGGAATTATCACTGATACCGTACGGTTTGAAAGAACCCGTAGTTTTGCAAAAGAGGTATTCAATAGAAGGCGCAGTAGGCAGCTAGCGGGTAGATTTTAAAAATTTCAAATTGTTGTAAGGCCGCCAGTCCTGGGCAGTGAGTTGCCCCACTGAAGCTATAGTCTGGTACCACGGTAGGTCCTTACCCCCGGAACTATGGTTCCGGCCTGAGCTAGAAGTTGGCCACCTTGTGGGAGTATCGTGGTGGCTGTAGGTTTATACCCAAAATCACGGGGAGAGTAGACCGAATGGAACTTGGACATCTCATGGCTTAGCATATGTTGTAGTGTGGTACGACCTGCGCTCAACCATGGGATTGCTATGGAACCATCTGGTCTGCTCGATGTGGAGCACATTTTCTCCCCCAACGCATAGGGTATTTTTTTGTATTGATTCCACTGATTGCTGTTCTTCCACAATGTTCGCCATATGATTTTTAAGTTTATCAATTCTGCCATTTCCCCCTTTTGTCTCTTTCCATTTGATTCATGGTGTTCTGTCCTTTTGATCTTTTCAAGGGTTTCTTCATTGTAAACACAGAGCACTGGGTAGATAGTGCTTCACCAGGAAACAGCTTGCAGCTTCTTAGTAACCTACGGCTAGTATGAAGTCAATCTGAGTTTCAGTAAAATCGCAATTATATGTAACCAGGTGTTCAGATGTTTATAAAAGCAAGGTTATACGAGATTGAGAAGTTTAGGATATTCTTACCTTGGTTGACATATCGACTAGGCCGCCACGGAGTTCCTTGAAGCTGCTTTCTCCAATGTGACCACATATATTTTGTTTCACCCGATGGTATTGACTACAAAAGATTATCATAGTCTTGCCAGAAAACCGTCTTCTCTTGTTGATGCTAGGTTCATTGAACTTTGATTTTCCATTGCAAATTTTATGTAGATAAGGCGACCGCCTTACAACCTGAAATACTCCATATTTAAAGGCTTTATCGATTGCTATTGCAACTCATTTTCTATAGCATTCCTGCCCATTATATAAAAGTTGGTATCCACTTCCAATATCGCGTGATTTTGAGCACTTCCATTTAGTTTCTTGCAGGCAGCAAATATTTATTTCATGTCCTTTTAAAATGGTTCCCTTTTAAAATATCCCTTTTCATTGGCAGTTTGAGCATTTATGACCTAAACCTGTTTATTATGTAAGAGGGAGTTCAGGAGAGATTTCTTAAGATAAAACTTTTCTCTTCATATTGTCGAAGGATTGTCGTTTGCCCGAACTGATTACATCAACAACGCCTCCATGCGGGAATCAGCTCTCCATTAGCGGAATTTTGGAAACGTTTTCAGATCTCGGGGATCGGTAATCAAATTGTTGACCGGTTCAAGTCTATTTGAAAACACAGGCTTAGATTTTACCAACCACTAACTTAGAAGGCTGTCTTATAGGTATCAGAAGGTTCACTGCACGCAAAAGAGTTTCAGAGACATTTTAGTCAGACAACGTTAAAGCCTTTAAACTTCTCCATCAGAGCTGGCTGGTTTGAAAGCTATGCAATATCTAATGAGCTGAAAATCTCTTTGGCAGGACGGAAAACAGTCTGGTATTTAATCATCGAAAGAGCTTCAGTGTGGGGAGGATTTTGGGAGCGATTAGTGCACTCTCTACAGGGCATACTTTAGGCTAATGTCGGTCGTGCTGTGATGGACGAGCAACAGCTTTACACTTTTTTGACGCATATCGAGAATATCCTCAAAAGTCGTCCGTTGACCTATAGGAATTTTGACACAAAAGATGTGTCACCGCTTATTCCAGCACACTCTAGCAATTCGAGGCTGGTGGATTAGCAGGCTGCGTGCAACTAGGCTGTTTTGGAAAGGTTGGAAACTAGATTACTTTAACCGACTACGGTTGACATTCCTTCCCAAGCGGGGCTTGTGACCATAAGTGAGACTGATTTTGTTCTCGTAGTGAACAATATGATCCACGTTTACTCTGGAAGTTTGTAATTGTGAAGAAAATATTTTCTGGGCGTGATAGCAAAGTAAGCACGTGAGCTTCGTGTGTCAGAAGGAAGTTCTCTAAGGCATCCTGTTTAGATTCTATATCCATTTATGTAACCGAGTCAGCTTACTTATAAGTTAATTGTCATTGTCCATTCGCATTAATTATCTTTTTATTCTGATTTGAGAATTATTTTTTCTAAAATATATATCACCAGAACTGAGGTATCTTTCTGCTGTTCATTTAAAACCAAAGTTCCGCATTGATGAAAGCCTTATATCACAGTTATCGTTAGGCTTTTGGGCTATTTGGTAAGGTGAAATTTGTGCAGGAATTCCGGAATACACGATCGCCGAATATGGAAATGCTTATACCTTATAACCTAATGCTGTTTTTTTTTTGTCTCGATGTCATATTTGTGATCCCAAATCCTATTCCGATCCATCAAGTCCATGGTTTTATTTGAAGTCAGCATTAAATAAATTTTCAAGTCTCCTTGAACTAGAACAATTCAGGTGGTGAAGATGAAGCTCTAACAATCGACTGTCACCAAAGTGCAAGAGTTAGCAATTGCCCGCCCTATTTACAAGAATGGGAGAAAAGAAAACTAGTCGAAACTAGTGGCCAATATCCATACTTTCGGTAACGGACAAAGAATTAAAAGATACCTTTGACAAAATGTTATATAACTACAAAATCTTAGCGAGCAACCAATGCGCTTTCAGACCTAACAGAGACAAAACTTGACTTCTTGGAGGTTTTTCAAATAAAATGAAATCCAACGAAGAGAAAAATCAACACAATAGTGTATGTACATTTATTTATTTCAAAAATGCTTTCGATACTATTTGCAAAAAAACGTATTAAAACAGCTAGCAAGGGCATCCGAAGAGCGCCGTCATAATGGCTTGAAGTTACTTAAGAAACCGAAATTCAAGGTCAAAGTCAAGGATAGTGTAAGTTAAGAAAATCTGTCAATCTATGGAATACCACAAGGATCCAAACTATGTCTATTAGTATTTCTGATATTTTGATAGCTCTGATGAAATTTACCGTGTTTGAGTGTGCACATAGTACGGTCAAGTACAAATACGTTGAAAGTGCTGACAACACAATATTTTGCAAAATACGTTCAACTCTATCATGACCATAACAAGCCGTGAAAAAACTCAACATGCTGCTTTAATATATCGCCGTTTTCGAAAACGTCATTTGATTGTCATTTTGATCGTCAAATTGATCGTCATTTGCAATACTTAAAGGTTGCGAACATCAAACTGCAAACGTCATTTGGTATCGTTGATCTGTGTCATCTACAAGATTTTTTTCTTGCAAGAGCATTTGATGTTTTCGAACAGAGCAAAATTTTTTTAATGCACAGCCCAGATTTGTGGCTGCTTTTTTGCAGCGCAGTTGACGTTTATGAACATCTGCCCTGCAAACACTGCATTATCGGACATGCTGCAAATGTAGTGTGATTTATGATGTTGTTTTCGAATAAATGACTTTCGCAGCTTGCGTTGAAAAACATTTTGCAAAAGCAATTTGATGCAGATGACGTTTTCGAAAACGGCCTATGTTTGTATAAATTGAAGATCCTCTCTCCATTTAGAGACGACAACATGTATAAGATACCAAGTCAACTATCAATAGACACAAGAAGATGATGGTAAAAAATAAATACAAAATTTCGAGGTATTGGACCGAGTACGGTCGTAGACGTTATGCAGTAGGGGTTGTAGCTACATATTGTACATTCAGTGATTGTCAACACAGCCTCAGAAGTTCGTAATATTCTTCTTCTCTTCTGAACAACAGCCAAAGACGAAATATTGTCAGTTTGAAAAATCTGAATTTTCGGATTTCTTTAACAGCTTTCTGGATAAATTGGCATTTACGATTGTTATACACGTACATATATTCTGGGTCCGTACGTACAAGTCAAAGAAGCCTTTTTCATGTATTTAATTGGCCATGCGAGGCTCCCTTGAAGACAAAGTTGTTCAGAGGATGCTCCCTCTGATAGCAGAAATACTCTGATTAAATCTATAGCAAGGACAGGCGCATCGAATATAACCCAGTTTGGGTTATTCGGAGGATCTCAGGTGTGAAATGTCAGCTGATTAACCAAATGGAAGCTCAATTAAGTACAGAGCATCTAGCTCTGTTCGAAGAATTCGGCTGGTGAAGAACCCGAGTAATGGCATATCCTATCGGGTTTTAATTTGTAACGCTAATCTTATTGATAGAAGTGAAATATATCCCTGCGATTACAGAAGTAAACGCATAATACAATCAGTAGTGAGTAGATGGGTGTAACATTTTTTTTTCATCACAGAACACATTAAAGTCCACCTGAATAGCTGTCTCTTTAAACAGCACAACATGTTAACCCAATTTTCTAAAATTAGAAAATAGCTCTGTTCCAATTTGTATCCCCGATTACATGTTTAACCAATTACAGCAATCGAAGGATTTCTGCCCTAATGTTGTGAGCTTTTATTAGCTGGTATCTAGAACCACCCCAGTGAGCACCTTCAATATCTATCAACAAGGATCAGCCGTCCAAAATCCATTAACACAATATACCAACCATTTAGCTAGCACAATAGTCTAACCCTCTTGCCAGTTGTCGTAATTTTAACTTGAATAAGATGAAAGAAAACAAGTGTGGTCGGGTGCGCCCTTGATAAGAATTAGGAGACCTCTCGAAATAAGGAGCTTATGACATAAAGGAGGTGAGACCCATACTCCTCATAGTTCCATTTTGAGCTCTAGAAAATTAATAGTGTTGAGTTTTGACTGATTTAAACTTTGCCCAGATTACACCCCCGATTAGGCAGCAAGTAGAAATAGAGTGACTGGGGAAAGGGGAACGAATAGTAACCACCATTTTCATGCAACAATTTAACTTTTGGTTAATTCAATGACTCTTTATGGTTGGCAAAGTGAATTCTGTAATTTTGGTTGCGTGTATAAATTTGGATTGTGGCCAAAGTAAGTTCTGGATGTGGCAAACTAGTAAATGGAGTGTGATTTGTTTTCATTTAGATGTGAACTTTTTGACATGCAGGGAGTAATAGAGTGAACTGCTAATTTAAGACGATTCAAAATGTAAACATACGAGTTTGTACGAGTTATATGTGAGAAGACTGTATGGTGTTATTTATGATTTTCATTGGAGAATAGGCCCAGGGGTGTTTTTTCGATTAAAGTTTCTAGAAGGTGCCCATAATTCGTGTGGGGCGTTCTTAAAAGTTTGTTTTTCCGGAGACAATTAGTTGACTTGTTACTTATTTAGTCGGATGGCGACCGTAGTTTTTCAATCTAAGGTTGTAAAATGTCCGATTTTTCACTTAGTCCTCAATTAGGAACTGTCGAGTGAACATTTGTACAACACAGTGATTTTTTTTTTATGAGGTAAAGTGGTATGTGTGTTTGTCCGTTGTAAATGCAGTTATTTTTGTCTATGAATTTTTATATCATACTGCCGACGGTTCAAATTCGTACTCCTTTCCTTTATGAGTTTAAACTGGGATATTATGCGTCTTTGGCAGCCAAAAACATAAGTATAGCGGTGAACGAACACACCATTCGGCATTGGTTTGGTAAGTTCCGTTCGGGAGAACTAAGCCTCGTAAACGAATCGCGCGGGAAACCGGAAACGGTAATTGACGACGCTATTTTACAAGAAACGGTGGATGCAGACCCAACAAAAGTGGTATGGGGCATTGCACACAATATGAGAGTATCCCCCATGACAATAAGTCGACACCTATCTCAAATAGGAAATGTGAAAAAACTCGACAAGTGGGTACCCCATGAATTGAAAGAGGCCCAAAAACTATGCCGTTTAGAAACCTCTGCATCACTGAGTCTAAGACACCGAAATGCACCGTTTTTGCACCGTTATGAAAAGTGGATATTGTATGATAACCGTAAAAGATCTGGGCAGTGGTTGGATCCAGACGAAAACCCAAAGCACACCCCCAAACTTGGTCTTCACCCAGAAAAGGTTATGGTGACAATCTGGTGGACATCGAAAGGACCAATCCACTTTTCATATCTTCAACTAGGGGAAACGATGAATGCAGTCAAATATTGTGAGGAAATCGAGATAATGCATACGAAATTGGCTGAAAAGCAGTCTGCGTTG
Source organism: Volucella bombylans (assembly GCA_949129095.1). Taxonomy (NCBI): domain Eukaryota; kingdom Metazoa; phylum Arthropoda; class Insecta; order Diptera; family Syrphidae; genus Volucella; species Volucella bombylans. The sequence continues at coordinate 137,172,677 of OX422143.1, forward strand.
GCAAATAGGCATGGTCCGATCCTGTTGCATGACAATGCTAAACCTCATACCTCACACGTAACGGTGCAAAAGCTGCTACAGTTGGGATTCGAAATTCTTCCGCATCCACCGTACTCTCCTGATATTTCTCCAATTTCTTTCAATTTTATTTCTTCACCTTTTCCGCAGTCAGGAGTCATTTTGTCGGCAAAAGTTGTTCCGAAACCGAGCAGAGGTCATAGAAGCCTTTGAAGACTTTTTGGCGTCTAAAAATCGAACATTCTATAAAAAAAAGGAATAATGGACCTTGAATTACGGTGGAAGAAGGTTATAGATGTCAGTGGTTCATATTTTGACTACAATAAAATTTTATAAAAAAAAAATATTGACTTTTAATTAAAAAAAAAAAAAATCGGACATTTCATGTGGTACAAATTAAGTCAAATTTGCGACAACTTTTTCGAGGAATTGGGGGCGTATATCGCGTATTACTCGAACAATTTTTTGGTCCACACCGTCACTCGTTGCTGGTTTATCGGTATAAACTAGTGACGTAGCAACGTAGCACCACAGAAAGTAATTCAATTGCGCCAAATCGCCCGATTTTGGTGACTAATAGACGGGTTAATTTTTTGAAACGATTCTATTGCCAAATCATGTGTTCAATAAAGAGAAGTTTTCGTAACCGGTAGTATGGGGTGGAGCACCATTCTGTTGGAACCACAGTTCTGCCACATTGATATCACTCAAATTTCAGAACAAATAATCGTCGATGATCACATGGTACAGGTGTCTATTGACTGTGACTTGTGCCACCGATGGTGTGTAAAAAAAACATCTAGTGAACTTCCTGAGGATTATGTTCGATTCAAATACGGCAATTCGGCTTGTTTTCATAGCAGTTTATCCAGAAATGAACCTCGTAACTGAACAAAATTTTACGGTAAGAAAATGGGTCAACTTCCTGTTGATTTAAAGTTCAATCACTGACCCTTGATTGAGATCAAGAGCCCAGCCTTGAGACCAAGATCTTTACGCAGAATTTTCCAAGTAATAGATGGACAAAGGCCACATTTGCAGTCTTCTTCAACACAACCTCCCACAGCCGCGTTAATTACCCAATAGCGTAAATTGGGAGCAATAATTCGATAAATATGTTAGCATGTTCAGATGTTCGATGATGTTTATAGTAACTTTTACCAAGTGCCCTACAAGTTTCGCGAAGAAAGCTTCTATTTTGGAAATAAATTTCAACGATTTGAATTCGTTGTTGTGGCGTGAATGTTTCCACGATGAAATGGCAATTGAAAATAGATAAACCTTGGCAGTTCAATGTAGCAGCTAATTTGACATTTAATCTCTTTTGAAAAATCTGACACCACAAAATCATCTACCGATGATATGATAGAACGTGACAGCCCTTCAGGAACTATAAATATGTTGACAAAGCCGCTAGAAGATATTGGGTTAAGAGTCAGTTGTGCTGAGACCGAATATCTGTACTGCACATTTCTCGAACCCGCAAAACCAACTTCTTACATCGTACTTCAGAGTGCGAACACGATAAAATTAAAGTCCTTAGTCACCAAAGAAATTGCTATTATTTGTACATATTTGTGTATTATGTTAAGTGGCGCGGAGACTCAGCAGTATTTACTGATGTTCTACGGGATAAGAAAATCAGCTGGTTTTCGCACGAAAATCTGTTTCAAAAATAAGTCGAGGCTCAAATTCCAGGAGAGTCTCATTAAATAGGCTGGCATAAAAACAATTGGATTACTCAAAAGAAAAATATCAGCAACATCTTGGTAGCATTAACGTGTCAATCCTAAACGGAGTGGCCTTTAGTATGGTTGGCAATTCCACAAGGGACTTAGAAGCATTGAAAGTACAAGTAAGTGGGATAATTACGAATCATTAGAAGAAGAAGAAGCGAATAACGTTCGAAATTTTAGACTAGGAATTCACTAACCATATCCATGCTTCTTGTTTAAGAGAAAAACTGCCTCTTCAACTTACACAATCAAGCTAATATTATAATTAATTGTCCTAAAATTCTGTGGTTCCAAATGATTCCATCTCTTAAGAAAAAAATTCACAAAAATTGAAAGAGCTTTAATGAAGGCTACTTTAAAACTTTTCCACGTTCTGGGAATAAGGAAGAAAAACATTCTGTGTACAGGAAATTAAAGTTGAATATTTCCTTTGCCCCTCGAAAGATGATCCATCTGGATATGTTGATTTACTTGTACATATATAAATACTTGTATATATTTACATTTTAAGGGAAGCAAATTCCATCCCAAGATGTTAGAAAGTTAGAAAAGTGGCATTTGTGAATTTTAGGCAATACATGGATAGCTTTAATATTTCATTATCAGCTGGGAAAATCTCGTTATTTAGGAATTTATGATTAAGTGTTAAATGCTTCAGTTACTTCAACCTGTTCTAAAAAAAAGTGGTGTAACTATTCAGACGAAAAAGCTTTCTTAACATTAACTACAATGCACATACAAGTCAATTTGCGAAAATTAATGTTCGTCAAAGTAGTTGACTTGTAGTGCATAACAGATAATTTTCAACTTTACCCGAAAACATGTCATCATTCGAACATTTACTTACTTATATATGTACACGCTGCTACAGTTCGGGGTAAACCAGTGTCTTAACATATAAACCTCTCCAGTTAGCCTGATCCTTAGCTAACTGCCTGCAGTTGGACACTCCAAGTCGGTTGATGTTTTTTTCTGCTTATGCGCGTCACCTAAGGTCTTATCTACTGCGTTGTCACTCCGGGTTCGGAGTGTCCATTGTTCTACATGTGCTAGCCATCCCAGGCGACTGATGCACCATTTTCTGACTAGGTCGGTGCCGCTGTATATTTCGTATAGTTCATTGTAGATTTAAGTTATGTAATTTTTTTTCATAACGTTTCATCTTACTATTTAAAATTTGTTAACTTAATATTAAGGCTTTCACTAATTTATAAGATTTGTCTTAATGTGAACAGCGATTTAAATATAAATATGAATAAATGCAAACGAACACAAACAGAATCGAATATTTTTCGATAGATCTTCCTCTCTAGGATATCTTCATCCGCTTTCGATAGAGTCCATGGTTCAGAGCAATAAAGTAAGACCGGGATGATCAGGGTCTTATATAGAGTCTCCTTAGATTTTCGGAATACGGCCTTACTACTCAATTGCTTTCTTAGCCCAAAGAAAAAGCGATTAACAAAAGTTATTGTTCGTTTTATTTCTACTGAGTCGTTTGTAGAATAAATATGTAGTCGAGCCAAAAAGGACAAAGTCCCTTACTACCTCAGAGTTATAGTTGTCTACCGTAAAGTTCTGTCAAATTCGTCGATATTATGCGTTCCTTCTTATTGCCTACTATTTCTGGTAAACCTATTTCGGCAGCTTTCGTTTCTATACTAGCAAACGAACTGGTGACAACCCGCTGAGTTCTGTCAATTATATCATTATATCATCGGCATACGCTAGTATTTGCACAGCTCTTTCACAGATTTTGCCTTCGGTGTTCGCTTGTAAGTTCCGCACAATTCTTTCAAATATGAAATTAAAGAAGTTGCATGATAGCGTGTTATTGATCTTTTCCAAAACATTTTTGGCATCAGAGGTCTCGGTTAAGTCTTTACCGACTTTGACGGAGTAATGAGCATCTTCCATCGTCATTTCGTACTGACGGACGAGCTAAAACTAGACATGACACTACTCGTATATAGCTCATCTCTATAAATGCTGTTATATGCGGCCTTAAAATCGATGTAAAGGTGATGGGTATCGATTTGAACTTCTTGAGATTTTTCCGAGTGTGAAAATTTGGTTGATTGTGGACTTTCCTGGTCTGAAGCCGTACTGATAGGGACCAATTAGGTTGTTGACGAAGGGTTTCAGATGCTCACACAATATGGTACACGCAATATTGAGGAGCCTTATATCTGTATAGTTGGCTCAGTTACCATTCATCAGGCATACACAATTCTGACTAGAGAAGTAAGTTGGTGTATGATCTCCAAAAGGTCACTTCTAATAGCTTTGAATACATCTGCCGGATATTCATTAAACCTAGCAACTTAGTTTTGGTCAGGTGAACGGAGGTTTTGTCTATCATCATCTAAGTTTAATGATCAATCCTCCTTAATGGTGGAAAGTTTGTCTTCGTAGCAGTTATACAGTTTGTAGCAAAATTGTTTCCGTATTCTCACCACCGACGGTGACGCTACTACAATGTTTCCTTCTTCATCTCTACAGGACTCCGTATGAGTGTTCTTGCCTTGACACGAATTTTTTACGAGTTTTTCCTGAGGTAGAAACTCTCAATGTCTGGAGGAGCCGATATTCTTTCTGTCTCATCTTTTGTTGCAACGGTGCTCTCCAGCATTCTTCATTAACACAGGGATCTCTTGGTGGTGGTCGTGAGAAACCCAGCACTGCAGCTGCGGCATCTCTGATGGCACTTTACCAGCGTTAGCACTGGTCTTTGATACTTGATGCTGGCGGCATAGAAGTTGTTGAGAGATTTTGGGATATGCATTTGGCGAAGATTATGGCGGTCTCTTACCATTGCACCTTTTTTACATTATATCGTTTCACAGTAGTTCTTCTTTGTTGTGACGCTTGGGAGATCCGCATTTGTATCTCGGTTGCAACAATGTAGTGATCCAAGTCAACGTTGGCTGCTCAGAATGCTCGAACGCCCAGAATAAGTCTGTTGCCAGACGAGGTGTCGTGTAGGTTATGCTTTCCAATTTTCCTACCAAAGATAGCCTCATTTCCTGTCCCGACTTTAGAAACGTAAAATCGGCTATCACTCATATGTCATAGGAAATCCAAAATAGAGTGTCACTATGACGTTTCTAGAATGCTACTCTGTATAGGCATTATAACGGAGATCGAAAAGGACTGGTCTAATGCCTTTCACTTCACGGAGACACAATTCATTCTATTAAAAAAGCATCAATATTTCTGAGGCCCCCCAATTAAAGATTCATATAATAGCTTAGACTCGGAGGCTAATTCCATTTCGAATGCAATAGATTATATTTATTATGAAAAACTTAACTGATCAGCAGACATACGTAAAATCAGGGAAATTTTTGAAAGGAGTTCTCAACGGCTCTGTAAAGCATATTCAAAAGAAAGTGTCCACTATGAATATAATTTCGGTATCGTGTTCTCGATCTTCAAAAGGGGATGGTATTTGCAGTGGATCAGCATAAGATCACTTGGCTTGGTTGATTCTTGTTTGTTCCTTAGACTAAAGATTGTAATTCAGGAGAGCGGTTTGCCAAAATGGAGGCTGTTCAATGAAATCTGGCGAGGGTTCTACGAATCATTCCAGGAGAAGATTTACCGACGGTCTTCAAGAGGTTCTACGACCTCCCAAAAAGTGGAATAGAGAAATCAGGATACTATATTGAAAATTGAATATAAAATGTGGTTCTCACTGGGTTTTTCTCTTTTGTGAAAAAAAAAATCAATTCCGAAACTTTCTGAATAAACTGTGCATTTTTTCCACGTATCTGCACAGCTTATGGGGTTTTATTCCATTTTCGGACCATTGATTGGATCGTTCTACATGCTTTTTTGGATCAAACTGTTAGTGATAGAAAGCTTTTGTTTTTTGAATTTGAGTGATCCAATTATTTTCCTTTCGGACTCTATTGGCTTTTGGATTAGATTCTCCAATAATCTTCGTTGAACATGGGAAAATCAACTGGTTTTCTCAGTCTGAACTTTGTCCATTATCAGCTCCTTAATGTGGAGTACGTATTACTAAATCACGTTTTGTTACACACGTTCGCATTCGTAACCATTTTATCTCTGTCGTTGTCAGTTTTCCATTATACTTCTCGTACATTGTTCAACATTGCGATGCGTATACTATAGCCATCTTTAGTACATCTTGTTTAATAAACCCTACATTTTTGCGATATTTTCCTATCACGTAATACTGCAGGAATTTAAGCAATTCCACACTAACTCTGACTGTGACGTCTCTATAGCATTCGTATTTTGACGAGATAGAAGTTGCTTGAAATTCTGACAGATCCTTGCTTAATATTGCACCGTCATCAGCGTAAAGAAGAGAAGTCGTTTTGGATGCATCAATAAGCTGTTTAAATCGTAAAAGTCAGCAGGCTTTATGTACTCTTACATAAACATCAAATTCTCAATTTTTACCGTGCAGTGCATTTAACTTTCATTTTAATGCCATTGTTCATATCTCATACATCTATTCTGCTTATATGTCTTGAATAAATTTTGAGATCCAACCGTCCTCTACATCTCTGGGAACTTTATCGAACGCTTTATAGACGAAGGGGATATGCAGATCTTTCAAAGCGACACGATGTTTCTCCATCATAATTCCTAAATTTTGAATCGCCACGATGTGACATTATTAAAAATTAATAAAAGCAAAAAACATATATAGAATGCATCCTGTAATTGACTTTTATTGTATTGTCTTGGATATCCGCATCACAATCTCCCTAAAATGAGGTCCTGATCGGTCTATAAAAAAAAGCTCAGCCATCTAAACACCCTGAGAAATGTCCTTCATTGACTACTGTGTGGTCTATCTGATTGATAGTCAAATGCTCGAAGAACAGACGAATAGCAAAGAAACGATAGCAAAGGATAAAACACACGCCTTGAGTTTATAACACGAACTAACTTTATTGTATATTGTTCCGCTTTATATATAGTATGCCTGTGATTGTATTTACATGGTTTTGCATGAGAGTATATGTATAGAGTAAGTATTAGATCTGCTAACTCTGAGATATATTTTAACACTTCCCCAGAATGATTTATTTATTTTAAATTCATTTAACATTAGAAATAATTCATTCACTTATCTTTAAAAAAAATATGGACTTAACTTATATTTAATTAAGACCAAGAAGCATATTATTCAATTCTAGTTTTACTTTTACTATATTGTAAAATAATCAAACCTTTTTTAATTTTTTCCCTAATAAATTGAGTTTTTATCTCAATGTGTTTAGTTCGAGGAGAATACGAATTGTTTTTAATACGTTGTATCGCACTCTTGTTGTCGCAATGCAAGATGATATGCTTCGGATGATTTGGAAGCATTTCTGCCTCCAACTGCTTCAGCCACATTGACTCCTGAATCGCCGACACAACAGCTAACAACTCAGATTCTGTCGATGAGAGCGCAATAGTAGATTGGCGCTTTGAGGACCAGGATATTGGTGCTCCTTGCATGGCGAAAACGTAGCCGGATGTTGATTTTCTTTCGTCTTCGTCACCAGCCCAATCGGCGTCACAAAAACCCTCCATCTCACTGCCAGATTGTTTGTATACGAGCTTTTTGTCTATTGTACCCTTCAAATAGCGAAGTACGCGTTTTAAAGCGGCCCAGTGTGCTTGACCAGGATTCGTAGAGTATCTGCTCAAAAGATTTACGGCAAAGCTTATGTCCGGCCTTGTTGTTTGTGCCACAAACAGTAAACAACCCACTGCTTCCATATATGGAACACCAGCCATTTTATCTTGGTCTTCAGGCGACGACGGGCACATTTTCGATGATATTTTTTGATTCGAATCGAGAGGGGTGCTAACCGGATTGCAATCAGCCATACAAAATCGATTTAAAATGCACACGATGTATTGTGACTGATCAATAGAGATGGTTTCAGCCGACCTGTCCCGAGAAATTCGAATACCAAGGATCGAAGAAGCCTCTCCTAAGTACTTCATCTGAAAACTTTCGCAAAGCAGTTGTTTTAAATTAATCTCCATACACTTGTCGCTGGAGAGTATCAATACATCGTCTACATATACAGCAACAAAGATCATTTGGCACTTATAACGTTGTAGTACACGCACTGGTCTGCATCAGACCGCATCAGACCAAATTGCGTTAGCACCTCATTAAGCCTCTCGTTCCAGACACGACTGGATTGCTTAAGGCCATACAGAGACTTTCGCAGCTTACACACTCTACCAGTACCATCAGAGAACTTGTCCGGCTGAACAACATAGATATCTTCCTTGAGTTCCCCATTCAGGAACGCTGTTACCGCATCCATTTGGCAAATATTTAGATTAAAGCTCACAGCCAAAGCAATTAGAAATCTAATGGAAGCATATCGTGTTACTGGCGAGAAGGTCTCATGGTAGTCAATGCCTTCCTTCTGCGAATAACCTTTGCATACCAGCCGTGCTTTGTACTTGATGACTTCCCCATTCTCGTTGCGCTTAGTTTTAAAAACCCATTTATATTGAATTGCACGCTTACCTTTGGGAAAATGGACCAAATCCCACGTATCGTTTTCTTGTAGTGACATGTATTCGCTGTCCATCGCCTTCTTCCAATGGTATGAATCATCACGTGACATAGCCTCAGCCACACTTTCAGGATCAGACGTTTCTTCAATGCTTGCAATCAAACCATTCAACTTCCGGGAAGCAATACGCTCAGACCGCCGCACCTCCACTTCTGCAACTCTGTCATCACCATCTTCGTTGATCATCGGGCTCGCCACAGGTACCACTGGAACATCAGCAGAATCAATGTTATCTGAACATTTCTTAGTTTCATTCAACAGTGCATTAGAGTCCACATTGTTCACGTCTTCCGTGCCATTGATAGTCAAGCCATCGCAGATAGCTGGAACGTTAACCGCTGTTAGATCATCAGCATATTTATTGGCTACAGCTGGTACATTAACATTGGTTAGATCCTCAGCATCAACAATATGGAATTCACCTGTACTTCGCCTACCTGAATGCATATTGTCAGTTGAAATTTTGGTGAAATTATCCGACTCGAAAAAAATTACGTTTCGACTGATAATTATATTCCTTTTTTCGTCACACAACCGGTAGGCCTTGGTATCTTTGGAGTATCCCAGTAGCATGCATTCCATTGACTTTGCATCGAGCTTTCGACGTTTTTCACGTGGCACGTGAACCATGGCTCTGCATCCAAAAACGCGTAGCATTAAAAGATCCGGCTTCATTCCTGACCACAATTCTTCAGGTGTTTTCAGATGGTTTCCTCTACAAGGAATTCGATTTATCACATATGACGCGGTGTCCGCTGCTTCAGCCGAAAAACGTTGTGAGATATCTGCATCCAATAACATGCACCGTATCCTTTCCATGAGGTTTCTGTTAATTCGTTCCGCCACTCCGTTTTGTTCGGGGGTGCCGTCCTTTGATGTTGAATTCCGCACTGCTCTAAGTACTCTTCAAATTTGTTGTTGCAGTACTCTGTGCCGTTGTCGGTTCGGACCACTTTTATTTTTCTTGAACACTGGTTCTCTGCAAACGTTTTAAATTTAGAAAATTGATTGAACACGTCTGATTTATGTTTTAGTGGAACAAAAAAAACTTTTCGACTATAGTCGTCGACAAATGTCAATAAATACTTGCATCCACTCCACGAGTTCACAGATAACGGCCCGCAGACATCAGAGTGAATTAAATCCAGCAAATTCTCCGCACGGCTTCCAATATGTTTGAACGATGCCCGTGAATGCTTTCCTTTCACACACACTGTGCATTTCGTTTGAAGATGCGAAGGGAAATGCATTCCTGTTACAGCAGACTTCACTTTATGTAAATTTTCATCACATATATGACCCATGCGACGATGCCAAATTTCACCACCCACATCTACTTTTAAAGCAGTTTCACGATCACCAACACTATCAATTGCTTCACAGCTCAGCCTGTACATGTTGTTTACTAAATTGGCTGTTGCTATTACTCTGTCGCACTTATTTAAAATTTTGCAGCAGTTCTTTTCAAAACGCACTTTATTGCCGTTTCTTACTAACTGGCTTACTGAAAGCAAATTCGCACACAAGTCTGGTACGTACTGTACATTTTTTATGGTTGCACTCAATTTGTTTTTGTTGTTTAGAAGAGCAATGTAAACGTCATCTTGGAATTGTTTGCAACAATAATTTCCTTGTGTGAGGGCATTTTTTGGTTTTGCAGAATCGCTTTGTTCATAGTCATATGAGCCGAAGCACCAGAGTCCACAAACCATGTACTTTGTGAAATGTTCCCATCAGCTAAAAAAGTTGTATATAGGCATTCTGATTTTTTTTCTTTCTCCTTCCTTTTCAAACAGTGCTTAGCAAAGTGCCCAAGTTCACCACAGCTGTGGCAGCGAAATTTATTTTTTTTTTTGGTTTTTGTTTAAAAGACTTGCTTACCATCGCCTTTCGAACTGCACTACTACCGTTGTATTGGACTTGTTGTAAGAGCAACGTTTTAACTGAATCTGACGTGAGTTTTGACGATGAATTCTCAACTGCCATTACAAGCGGTTTGTAATCTTCAGGCAGACCAGCCAGCATCAAGGACGCGACGATTTCATCGTCAATTTTTAAGCCCGCTTTCTTCACTTTTATTGATGTCATGACCATTTTATTCACGTAGTCTTCCATACTCTCACATTCAGACAGTTTTAACTGTACCAGTTGCTTCAACAGTTCAACTTTCCTACACAAACATGTGTCTTCGAAAGCGCTTGTAAGGCTGTCCCATGCACTTTTAGCTGTTGTTGCGTCAGCAATGTAAGAGTAATTTTGAGTTTCCAGCAACAAAATTAATTCCGACTTCGCTCTTAAGTCCTTTTCCCGATCAGCAGCACTTGCAGCAGCTTCCTGTTCCATGCAGCTCCAGAGTCCCTTGATTACGAGGTAGGATTTCGCAGCTATTTTCCACACGTCATAGTTCTCTCTCCCCTTCAATTTTTCAACCATTATATTAACTGCCATTGTGATAAGGTGCTTGGGCCCATAACCCGATAAAATGGTTAATTGAAAATGAGCGAAGAACAGACGAATAGCAAAGAAACGAGAGCAAATGATAAAATACACGCCTTGAGTTTATAACACGAACTAACTTTATTGTATATTGTTCCGCTTTATATATAGTATGCCTGTGATTGTATTTACATGGTTTTGCATGAGAGTATATGTATAGAGTAAGTATTAGATCTGCTAACTCTGAGATATATTTTAACACTTTGCATACGACCAAAGCACACCGTATGCAACAAATATGCTTCAAACCAGTGTCGCTGTCGATTATTCCATACTTGCTTATCGCGCAAGACGAAAGAAAAAAACATATTTCGTTGTCGATAGTTGTGAAGTTGTTTTTAAGAAACATAATTTCGTTGCTATTGCACTGGTGTATATTTATTTGAGCACGTGTGACGAACTTCACAATAAATAGGTCGTAAACTCAGTTCTGTCTTTTCTTAACGCACACCAATCAAAACAGAAAAACGAAATGATTTGTTTTGTTACATTGCGTTTCGGTTGGGGTGCGTCGTCATGACTATGAAGCAAAAAACGTTTCATATGATGTCCGGTGTCTTCAGCCTGTTTTTTTCTTTTTCTACAAACTACAACTACAACAAGTATTTACAAATTTTCTCTTTTTTCTACAGAACATAATTTTATAAACTTTTAAATAATTCTACCGACATTTCAAGTCCTCTAACCGTTACAGAAAACATTCGAGCGTCGTGATACAACCGCCAATTTTTTATTATTGTTATTGCTATTTTTATTTAATCTATCTAATTAATAAAAAATAAATAAATTTTAAATTTTCCTTTCAGATCTAACGGATAAACGGAAACACCAGTAAATCTAAAATTATTATAAGTAATATAAAAGATATTTTTTTCTTTTGCATAAGTAATTTAATGAATATCATATTAATTCATTTAAAACTTAGATAGTGATACTTAACAATTTATATACATTTTTTAAAAAAAAACTATTTATTTACTCCTTATGCGAAATAAAATGAAAAAGTAAAAAATAAGATACACTCGTATCAAATCAACAGATAAAATTAGAGCAAAAGCAAAAAAAAAACAAAGACAAACACTTTCAAATAAACCAACATACCATTGTGATTCTTAGATAATTAATTTATCATTTAATAGTTAAATATAGAAAAGAAGTTTTTAATTATCATAATAAGAAATCCAATTTCCTAACTTAAAACTAACAAATAAAAATTAAAATATAACAGAATAATAGTAAAAAAGAAAATAAATTAAATTTCGTGATATTTAAATTTTATTAGAATCGAAAGTCTTCTTTTTTGTCTGCATAAAGCAAAAACCAAATTTTATACATAATAACAAAAACAAATGAATACAAACTTATTTTAAAAGTGAATTGCATTTTTTTCTACTCAAAAAAAAAAACAAAGAAAACCAACTAGTAAAAAAATAAGAAACAAAGACAAAAGTGATTTTATTTAAATTCAATTTTAATGCAAACAAAAATAGTTAGTTAGATTTTTGAACCGTAGATCAACTGATTTATTTTCTTTGTCGCCAAAAGCAAAGTAGAATTTTACAATTTAAAGTAAAGAAGGAAAAAGTTAAAGAAAATATAAATTCGATAAAAAAGAAGATATTTTTAATCGACGTACCTCGGATTGTAGTGAATGCAAAATATTAGTTACATACTCGTAGTAATGCTGTTTTTTTTTTCTCTCTAAAATCTCTCTCTTGGAAACCTTCTTCGCATTCAATTCAAATTTTGTTCGTAGTTTTTTTTCCGTTTAAATTTTGATCGTGGTCATAGTAAACGCATCGCATTCTCTAACTTATAGTAACGACAGCCGCCCATTAGTAGAGAAATTAAAACCAAAGCTAACATAATATTGTATTTTAAAGAAGAAGTAATATTTTTTATAAAAGAATTACACAAATATATCAATATATGTATTTAAATTTGCTCCAAAACAACATTTCACTCAGCGTGAAAAGGGATTTCGAAAGTAATGAATTATCTTAATGTAAAACCAGAGCTGTAGTCAACAGACACAACCCAATAGATCCGTACCAACATCAACACCATCGAACTATGAAAATAAAGTGAATCTCTCGAACATTGAACACACCCTAAAGGTTAATGTCTCAGTGTGTTGTTATTATTAAGTTGAGCCAAAATGACAATCTTCTTATGAGACGAGACGAGAACGACTAACAGGAACTAACATCTGAACATCTCCATATCGTTAGAAGCAAGACAACAGAAAGAAACGGTCATCATGACAATGTAACTAAAACTACAACTACTCGTACACCTGTATCCTTGCAAAAAAAAAAAAATACTCCTAATCATTATGAAATACTCGTAAATTGTGATTGTCTTTACTTAAAGAGGGCGCTTAATTAAAAAGAAACCAAAAGAAAAAAAAAATATAAGAAGAAGACACAGGAGCAATAAAAACACTCTGCTACCATGACGATGTGGCAGAGTGGCGGTATGGGAGGCCACGGATCCCAAAATAATCCGTGGATGAAGCTAATGGGTATTGTGCACAAGGAACGACGGCATGCTGACAACAGCCAAAGTGGGTCGAACGAGAGGAATCTAAATCAGTAAGTAGCATTTTAGTGTTTTTCAGTTTCTCATTTTTTTTTTTAAATCTTTCTTTTGTGTTTAACCTTTTCGTGTTATAATCTTAGCTTGAGGTGTTTACATCTTACACGGATGTACTTGTAGTTTTTTTTTTTTTTTTTTTGTTACTAAGCCTCTAGATGCTGAGCAAGCCCTTAAGGGCTGTAGAACGATGAATAGTTAGTTTATCTTTAGTGTTTTATTGAGGAGCAATTTAAGGTTAAATTTTAAAGGTAAGTTGTTAATTTTGTTAATTAGTCTGAAAATGTTGGTTTATGTAAAGTATCTACGGGGAAATGTGAAGTGTTTAATTTGAACTTGAATTTGGGGAGATGGGAGATTTTCAGAATTGGTATCCTTCTAATCCATCCTAATTTGGAATCACACCTACTTCTCTTATATAAATTTTTCATGCTTAGACTCGGAAGGGTTCTCCAATAGGGATCCCTAAATTCATGCATACCATCTTTTAATAGATATCATATTTGTGTCTACCATTTAATCATAGAAAGGTTACATTTCACAACATTTATAAACCATCTGAATTTATTTTGAATTTCGCGGTCAGTCGTAGGTTGCGCGCTTAAATTCCAATTTTCGATCGTTGTAGGCGTCCCTATACGTAAATAATTGAACATTTAGTTGGAATCAACTTATTCACTCCATAATGTTGTCTTGCCAGTGAGAAGGCGAAATGGCGGAAGTGAAGAGAATGTTGCCGCTGTACGAAAGTCTGTAAGTCGAGACGGCAATCCATCGATTTCACGCGGTTCTCAGGAGCTGGGCATCTATCGAATGTCCTTCTGGCGTATTTTGTGAAGTCTTCACTATATGGCCATATAAAATTGAATGGGACCAATAAGTAAAACCAAATGACCATCGTTCACGTCGAATTTACGCTGATTGGACTCTATTGAAGATGGAAGAAGATCCGGTTTTTCACTGAAAAATTATGTTCAGTAACGAAACATTTTTGGTTAAATGGCTTTGTTAATAGGCACAATCGCGCATTTGGTCAATCAAACAGCCTGAGGTGTTCTGTTTGTGTTGACTGTTTGATACCATTGGGCCGTACTTCTTCGAGAACTATGTGGGCGAGTTGGTTATAGTTCATCAACTTTTTTAATTTTTTTACGAACACGATAATTTGTAATGCTCCGCAACAGGAACATCAATTTAATACTTGATAACACAGTATTGAGGGTCACCACGTCAAGAGGCACCCCTCAAGCAGGAATGTTAATGTGAGTGTTAGTGGCTAATGAAATACTTCTGAATCTAAAAAGCAAACGAATAAAAACAACTGCATATACAGACGATGTGGTTCTTATGGTCACGGCCAAGTCCCTCCTCACGATGAGTGAAATTCTAAACAATGCCCTTAGAATCCGCAGTCTCGCCAAGCTCTGGGGCTGGGAATTAATCCGCAAAAAGCTTAATCTTTTCACACACAATAGGATGATGCCACAATTTTGCTTTTTCCGTAGATGGGGCAACCCTCCGAATATCCTTTAGATAGTAAACTGAGTTGGAAGTTCAATTTTGGAGAACGTACTTCACACCCATTTTAATCTACGGCAGCTTAATATAGTGGCAATCTATTGTACAAATAAAACTAGCCACCTTAGGTTGATGACAAAAGTACAGAAGATTGCATATATAGGCGGGACTGGAAAATATACTTGATCTCCTGCCTCCTGAGTCTGTAGCGAAAAGCGCTTTAAGATTGAGTCAGCTTAATGGGTAGAAAAACAACCCGGAAGACCATGCATCGATCCTTACAAGTGAACTAGATTTATGCTGCAATATGGGCTACATAATACCCCATCATGAAATTGAAACACCATTCGCCTGTATTTTCCCAAGCAGAGAGGAATGAGATAGGCAATAAATGGTACAAGACTCGATGCCCATTTTCGTGGACGGATCAAAACGGAGACAGGAACCGGCGCCGGAAACTTTTCCGATATATTTAACTTACGTTCTTCACGATGCCCGCTAGACTACAACAATATCTTCCAGACTGAGATATTGGCTATAGCTGAAGCAGCCACACTAGCGGCAATAAGGGCCATATCCCACAAGGAAGGGCTTCAAGCTCTTTGGGTGCAGCATAAGGTTACGCCACGCTGGGGCCCAGGCCACAAAGTAGTGGAAGGCAGACGAGCCAGCTCGAAAAGAATCCTCCCCTGAGAGGTAACTGGCAAATCAATGTGTCGAACCACCACTCTGCACTCTGAGAATATTAGTTGAGCGACGATGCAAATAAAATACAATGAAAGGTGGAAAATCTTTCCAACCCGTAAGATCTCAAGGCAATTATGGCCGGAACTCAGAAAAGCACTTGAAAAGCAGACCTGAATTACTCGTATATACGTTTATTACATTGCTTACAGACCATAATATTCTGGAGGTGCACGCAATAATGCTGCGCCTTATCGAAGACGACATTTGCAGGGGTTTTGTGACACTGTCCCAGCCTCAGTAATTTGAGACAAAGAACTTTAGAAAGTTATTATTTCCACAGCCTCCTAGAACAATGTGCTGCTTCACTAACATTTCTTTTCAGATTCGCGGATGCAATAAGATGGCTTAGACCTGCCCAGGGTCAAACCGACAACCAACGCGAGCCGAAAAGCGGAAACCAAAACTAGGAATTGCAATCAAATCCCTATCCCCTTCCAATTCCCCCATGAGGCATGGAATGGACTCGGTTCCAGATACATTCCTCATCAACGTCCTAACCTAACCTTACATTACCAACTTTTTTGGAGATAAATTCGAATTGGAAGACTTAGAGGACAGTGGTTTCAACAGTCGACTTATTGAAGACAATCGCCTTATAGGCGGAAATGGCTCTGTTAATTGGTTGACACGCTCCACAGTATGCCAATTCGCTCATTTAGCGGGATTAAATTAATAGGCTTAGATTTTTGTGAAATGTATTTTACTTACTTTTATGAGAATTGCTTATAGAATGGAATGTAATAAATGTTGTAAACATATCTATAACAGTTGTGATGAAAAAAAAAACATACAACAGCCAAAAATTTGCATTTTATTACTCAGTTGGTATATTTAACAATTGTAGAACTTTGTAGAACACTTCGTGTTTAATTAATGTTTTTTTTTTGTTTTTGGAATGCATCGAAGACTTACCAAAAATGGATCTGAGAATACTAGCAACCTATTAACAAGGTCAGTATTCGTATCCTCTCGCGAGGTTTTCCTGGTAAACAGCTCCCTAAATTTTCGATTTTGCTTGTTTCTAGCTTGGAAACCCAGACCCAATCGCTTCTAAATTTTTTTGATAATTTCCCTATCTATCCCTGTTATTTCAGCAGTTTTTTCCTCATCTCTGAAAAATCTTCTGGCCGTGTTTCCGTCATTCGTATTGCCTGACTATTGAGTTGGCATATCAAACAATAACCCAGTTTCCGCTCTAAATCTATCCTAAATCAACTTTTTTCTAGCTTTAACCTTTTCTTTACTCTCTTGGTCTCTAACCTCCAGTCTATAAGCGATATGTAGGATACATTCCATAAGTCGGATCCAAGAGTGAAGGGGACTTAGCCCATAGGACATTGCTTGTTGGTCCACTTGCTTTTCTGAAAGTTTGGTTGAATTGTTCATTTCAGATGGTTTTGCTGCGCAAATATAACAGGTTTGTGACGAAGAAGTTATAGGTGATAAAGCAGTACATATTTTGCCGTCGATCATGGTAAGTAAGAAAATTGGTTTTATTTGGATATCAAAGCTGTCATTATTTATCTCAACTGGCTGTAACATTTTAATTTGTTCTTGTATTAAATCTACTTCCAACTTGATCAATTCTGTTGTTTCTTTTGCAAAGTTCAATTTAATAGGCCGGCAGTATTTTGTGGATGATGGAGCTGGATTTTGCCAAACCACTTTTTTATTTTCTTCCTGTAAGAAATATAGCTGAATTGGCACCATGGAAATACTAAAGACGTTTTCATCGAAATGATGACCTGATGAAAATTTTTGTTTGTATTGTTTTTGTTGAGCACCATCGCAACCCCATTTTATGAGCAGGAACAATTCTTTAAGCCCAGTTTTAAAATGCGAAACAGAATCTAAAACATGCTATGATTTACCAAGCTTTGTAAGCCGCATTCAGCAGGAGACTCACTCACAGTTTTGCTTCGGGATAGCATTTTGCCTTAGCCTCTTTAATTTTGTGGTACGAAGGTAGTAGATTTGGAACATTTACGAGTATATTAATTTTTTGACGTATTATATCGTACTGATGAGTGGATAGCTGTGCGTCTGTTATCATTGCTAATGCATCATCTGCAGATATTGGCAAAATTTCAGATGTATGTGTTTCCAGTGTTTTCTTTACAATTGAACCTTAGGTATAAATGATAAAATGTATAAGAAAAAAAAATTGACTTAAGCAAAAAACTAACCTCTTTTTGGAGAACATATTGATAATTGCTTAACTGTAATAGCAGTATTTCTCTTTCCAGCTTTCCTGAGGTTTATTTCATTCGCAGTTCTGATTTCTTCAGCGCTAAATGAATCTAGAAGTGTTTGTACTTTTCTCTTCTTGGTCTTCTCACAGCACTCTTCAAAGCTTTTTCTTGGTCTTCCTAATACCATGAGATGAAGAGGGAATTCCATCTAAAACAGTTTGTGATACTGTTAAAGTTTCATTTAACCAGGCACAATTATTACTTTCGAAGCGTTCTCTATGTCGACCATTTTTGACCATTTTTTCGTCAAGCCTCAAACATAAATTTTTCAAGGTTGCCTTTAATGACTTAATTGCCTTGAAAACTTATTAAAACAATCCATTACGAAAGCAAATACAGCATCGAAGCGCTTAATTTTGATTTTGGAAATCCAAACATCGAAAATTTGTTTTTTCGTAATTTCGGTTGCCATCCTAAAATACGAAAAATTTAGTAGGGGTGTCGCACCTGTGCGCAAAAAGTCATAACACTTTTTGGTTCCACATATATAAGGCTTTAAAACAAAAATGGTCTCAACCTTGAAAAACACTGAACAATTCCACTTTTGGTATAATGAACACCTAAAACACATAATTGATCACTAATTTCTTACTCTCAAGTACCCCTAATTTTTACGAAAACACTTTTTATCCCAAAACAACTTACAACAATATTATATTTATTAAAAAAAATTCAACTTTTACTTAAAGCCACGCGAACCATTTGAAAAAAAAAAACTTTACCGCTTGCTGTTAAAGCTATTCTTATGAATAATTGTACACAACTTGATCTTTGATGTCATTTTTTGTTGCTGCACATGCTTTTAACATAAATTCTTTTTTGCAGTCATTCTGTGGGAGGTTTAAGCTTTAAGAGAAACCGTTTTTTGTTTACATTTGTGCATGTCGATTTTTGAATTAAACCCCGCTAAATGTGCGAATTGTTACACTGTGGCTCGTGCGATTTAACATCTTCAGACGTTGGTCTATGCCAACAAGCCAACTTGGAGGCGAATATTCGACGTGAAATTGCTGAAATATCGGTCGAAGTATGCAAAAAAAATTAAAATAGGGTCCAGCGCATCTACTTATACAAGCGGTTCCGTGGATGTACGATGTACGATGTCGTATTCCATAATTAATGTTAAAAAATATGGAAGGTGTGGGTATCACGTTTCCAAACACCTAAAATATTAATCGCATGTAGTCTGATGCAATAACACCAGATCGACCCTCCTTTTGCTGAGGAATGGTTTCGGCCAGAATCAGAATCAGTAAAGTAATGTAGATGAGTCTTTGCGGATGTCTTAGAAACTGATTTAGGATGCGACGCTGGCGTTTTACTGGAGGACTTGAACCTTCGATTTCAATCCTCGTTCAGAAAACCTGCATCTGTCTTTCAAACGAATACATTGTATGTATACGCAAACCTGATGGCAACGAACTTTATTGCAAAGAAACGATGGAGGGGGTGGAGTATTTGCATATGCGCTAAGGCCTTTCTAAACCCTCTCAACACTTCCAAGCTAGTTCAAGAATGTAAGACTTCATTGAATGCAGTCGTAGGTTGTAACTGGATCACCTAAAATGGAATTGCCAATGAACGTGGTAGGTAATGCTCAGGCTCTAGGCTTTTTGAAGACTCCAACTTAGGTTGGGACTGTTGACGTCCTTCAATAGAGGTTTCGTTGACAGTTTGGTTTCATATAAGCAAATCTGCAGATGACATGACTCTTCAGATTGACGGCAGTCCAAACGAATGCTTCCCGACATCTCTAAGAGATCATCGGCTTTCCTGCTGTCCCTCAGTTAGAAAGACTGCAGACTATTTAGTGGCATCTTAAATGGGGACTGCACTTTTGTCAAACACATCGGTGTTCCAATATAAACAGGATCATTAAATGAGGAGCCATCAACAGAGTAAAATTCAATAATTCCAAAACACAATGTTGTCTGCTGTCATTAAAGGAAAATTTAAGCACTAAGTCATTATCCACGAATAGCAATAGTATTGTTGAAACCGAAAAACTTTCATTTTGGATATGTGTGTCAATATTTGACGTTGACAAAAATGCTGTGAAATATTTAGGTTTCCTTTAGCTATGTAAGAAATATTTTACCCCCTCTGATCTGACCTCTATGTATAAGGCATTCATTCACCCAAAATTGGAGTAGAATGACCACATCTGGTCAGGCTCTTCGAAAATATCTCTGCATCTACTATATAGGGTTCAAGACCATCCGATAAAACTCATAGGTGATCCTAATATCATTCAGTCAATTGACACCCTCGAACGCCGACGTATCCTGCCTGTTTCACTTAGTTCTATCCACAGAAATCAACAGTAGCATTCCACCCCTTCAAACCTTCAACATGAATGCACATCCGTATACCCTCAAGCCCACTTCCGGACGTACTCTTAAATATTGTGATTCGTTCCTAAGAAATATAACTGGGTTATGGAACGCCCTGCTGAGCTCTCTATTTCATTGTCATTTAACTTGCAAACGTTTAAGACCAATATAGATCGGTATCTCTCTTCTGTATGTTCCGACAGAAAAGACGACAACCTTAAAGATCACGGCAGCAGTGAAAAACCGAAAACACCTCAAACCCGGAGGTTTGGTCAACTTTCTCCTTAGCTATACGAAGGAATGCCATTCATATTAACTTAATTAGCAGTGAGATCTTGAATCGAGTATTAAACTGAACTCAAGCTATAGGATGTAGATTTTAAAATGACAAAACACTTGTAATAATGGCAACGATGACTTCCAAGCCGTTCATCGTCTTTGGTTTACCGACGCGGCGTAGACTATATATTCTTACGCGAACGTAAGTTTCGCGAAATGAATCGAATAAACTGGCACAATTTGCAAGTCTTGTTACTATTAAATGTCAAACTAAACTGACCAAAAATCAGTTATCAGCTGGTCTGGAAAGATGTTATCAATTCAAAAAATAAAACCCCTCTAAAACAACATCCATTACAATGTCAAATCTTGAAACATGATTCTAACTACGAGTATGTATGACTGAAAATTTAAAACCTAGGGAGATAACTAAGTTTCCTAGGTGAAGCTTTCACAAAAAGCTATTGAATCAGTGACCAAAGGTATGTTTACTTTCCAAATAAAAAGGAAAACCATCTGCTGGTGACGAATTGCAATGTTCGGTTTATACCTTGTACGCAAATGACCACTCATGGACTCAAAATAGCACAGTGGCTCCGATAAAGTGGGAAAGATAAATTTAATCATCTTCACAGAAAGGAAGAAACATCTTTATTTTCGGCTCCTGCAAATTTTTATTTTTAATTCTAAAACCAAGATACTGGTTCTTGTGGCTTTTTCAACTGAACAGCGACGTTTAGTACGATTTTCGCCACGTTTTTCTGTTGACACTGTTTTCACACTAATACCGTGAACTCATTTGGTGCAGCAACACGGAGTTGATGTAACGTATCGTACATTTTATAATAGAAATGTTTTGCTCGGTCTGCCAGTCGTCTCAGTTTTTTTACAATATTTCATTAATAAAAATATTGTATCGTAGTATTATGTTAAAAGCCACTTACGAGTTAACAAAATGTATCAACAAAATATGTGGGCTAAGTTCAAACATTTTTTATTTAGAAAAAGAACAGAACTTAATTATGATTTGATTAGTGGAAGAGGAAACAATTAAAATTTGAAAATATTGAGATTGCCATACGTTAAAAAAAGAAAAGTATACACCAAAATAGCAAGAGTTATAAACGAGAGCTTCCAGGATTCTGACATCTAAGACTAGAAGTGTTTTACTCGGTTAATATACAGGGTGTCCCCTAATTCGTCAACGATAATTTGGGAAAATTATTCCTGTGCATATTTTAAGAAAAAAAATCGTTCTACAGTATGGATCTGTCTCCAATACTGACATCACTTATCGAAGATTTAAAGAAAGGCTTACTTTGGTATACCCTGACACATGTTAACGGAAATTATTCAGTTAATACTAACGGCAGAAACTTTGTTGATGACTTTGTTTTTAGAAGAGATACTACTCTTTGTAACTGAATTTAAATAAAGTTGATATCCATTTTTCTTGCCCATGCAAATTGTTGACTTTGAGGTCGCTTTTCGGATAAAGGCATTTTCTCGCATATTTTCTTCATAATATATTTTTGCAACACTGGAAATAGTTGAATTTTGTTCAAATATACTCCGCCAGATAATGCCATATTGAAGTTTGGAAGGGAAGATTCCATAATAAATTATTTTAAGGAGATGTTTGGAACATATGTAAGCATATTCTATAATGAAAAATAAGACCAAGGTATTTAAATTCTTTAACGTTTTCAATTTGGAAACATTTGTCGCTGCAGTTAAGATTGTATATTGGAATTGCTTTGACAGAAGAAGACGATCAAAAGGATACATTTTTGGCATTCAGGTGCATGAAAGTAAACTTTAATTTTGCGCTGAAAGAGTGAAAAACATTATTTTTGTTTTACAGCTAATGATCAGTTTGTGCACCTCAAACCATGTTCTAAGCTCTCCAAATCCGAATTTACATCACTTGTTAAATTTAGAGGAATTACCAAACCGTAGGTTAACCCAACAACATCTACAAAAGCAGTGAGACGGCCTTTGAAATGTAGTTTAAATATTGAGTTAATATAGATCAGAAAGAAAACTGGTCCAAGAACAGCTCCTTGAGGCACTCCTAATTTTATAAGATATGACTCGAACCACTTGAGCACAAAATCTCGAGACCCATCATTTTTAATCTGCCGCAGCAGAGTTTTATGATTTAACATGTCAAATGCTTTTGTTATATCGACGAACAGACCTGCTTTATAATTTTTGTCATCCAAGCTCTTGACAATTTGTGAACAGAAATTCAATAGGGCATCTTGCGAACTTTTACCTTTTTGAAATCCAAATTGAAATGAGCTAAAGAAATGTGTTTTATTCAGAAAGCTACGAGTAAGGACCCTATATTTTATAACTTTTTCAAAGACTTTACTAATTGAAGGAAGAAGGGAAATTTTTATAATTTTTAACCGCATTAGTATTGAAAAGTGGTATTATTGTACATCCTCACTTTTAAGAGCCTCGGGGCAGACTCCAGATAAAACACTTTTATTAAATATGCCCGCTAGGATATCAACAACAAAGCATGCAATGTCATCAAAACCACTTCAAGTTGAATTTTTTAGAGTGCCTATAATTTTTAAGAATTCTAATTGAATTCTTTGAGCACTTTCGTACAGAGTACTTAGGGAACTGGAATTCCGACAGGACGAAGTGGAGAGATTCGAATGGATAATGGCAAAGTAATTATTGAAAATTTCAGCAACTTCAAGTTTATTACAAACGACACGATCGTTAAAGCAAATCGTTGTAGGTTTATTGGAGGAAAACGGTTTATTGAGAATGTTATTGACCGGTTTACATTCATCTCTTAGATTCCCTCTAGTTTTGTTAGATTTATTTTTGTAAAAGCTATCCCGGCATTTTGGACTTTTGGTGATTACTGAGACTTCTTTTTACGGTATGGTATGTAACTTAACAAATGACTAACTCTGGGAGTTTAAAAAAAAAAAGATTTTTTCTTTATTTCACTCAAATGCAACTTACTAACTAACTCGAGTGACCATTTGTCACTCCCTTATATTAAATCTTAACTTGCTACATCAGCTATATTCAACATTGCGCGTGTAGACTTGTGCGATACTTGACACCTTGTTTGCAACATTGTTGTCGCACCTTATGTTGCTGTGATCGCGAAAAAGTGTGGGAAAAAGTTAAGTTACTTTGAAATTGCAAAAATTGAAGCGGCTTTAGATTTCATGGGGTACATAACCTCTCCCCCGTTAGATTGAGAATTCTCCTGAATTTTGAAGTTTTTAGGAGTTTGATTCTTAATTCTGAATTTCAGATTTCTGTTTTTTCTAGTAAGCGTTATTATTGAGATAGTTATTACGATAATGATGATGAATATAGTTGAGTTAGCAATATAATTTACATTTCTATGAAATCTTAACAATCTTATGCTTTCTAAGTTTACAAAATCTTTTAATATAATTTCCTTAAAACTAAGATTTTTCGTAAAATTGACTTTTATCTCATCTTTGTAAGAGAATCTATCGACAAATTGAATATTTTTATTTCCAAAGGTTTGATTTAATATATTTATTGAACAATTATTAATAACAATCAAATAATTTCCATCTAGTTTTACTTTTCGGTCGTCACAATAGTTAAACAATTCTTCATTATTCATATTTTTACAGATTACAGTGTATTCATCATCTCAGTTAATTTATTTTCTTTAAATTCACAATTTTGGTTTATAATACAATTATTGATTGGTACGAGTAGTAAGTCCTTTTCATATAAAATTTTGCTATCATATTTATATTTTGTTTGATTTATTTCTATAATATATTGATCTTCAATTACAATTTCTTGCTTTAATTTAGTAGGTAACGCCGTGATTAGTTTAAAGTCTACTTGCTTGTAGGTGTGTGGTACTTTGATTGCAATAATCAGTCTGCCTAAGTCGTATTTCAATAGACCTATTTTAATGTTTTTTAGCTTATACAAATCTAATCCTGTATTAGTAATTTCTGCTGAGGTCATCATACTTGGTTGGACTAGGCCTTGTTTGACTAATGCTATGCTATCTATTATCTGATTAAGGTTGTCTTCTAAAATTCTTAATTTTAATATCTGATCTATTTTCAGTTGCTGGCGAATGATTCGTTTTTCGTTTCCTGTCAGTTCTTCGTATGTTTGTGTCAGTTGTTTTCTGTCAGTTTCTATAATGGTCTTCAGATCTGTAATCGTGTCGTTGAAATGGGAGTTTATTCCTATTTGCTTGTTAAGGTTAAAGACTGCGTTACTGTCATTTTCTTCTATGTTCTTGATATGATCTGTTATTTCCTGCCTATCATTGTCGTCCATGGTTCCGAATAGCCATTTTTGTGCTGATCCGATCATGTTTACAAGTCCTCTTCTGTGTCTGGTCCTTTCCGGCTCTATTGCTGTTATTTTGGCTTCAATGTTAGCTACAAGCTTTATGATTGTCCTGTCATCTGTTATTTGTGAACTTATTGGACTCTCTTTTATTAAGTTCAAAGTCTGTCTAAATTCATTGATATTGATAATGTGTAGTACTGTTTTTGTGTCCTTAACTATTTCGGTCTGTCCCATGTTGATGACTGTATAACCATTGTTAGTTGTCAGTGGTGTTATTTGTAACATTGCTGTTGTTTGATGCGATGCTAACAAGATCAGTATTAGATGTGTGAATATCATTACCTGCAAATATACGTGGTCTTTTAATATTTGTTGGGTGTTCGCCTTCTGATTTCTTTATCCTATATCTGGGTTCGTTTTTATAATAATTTCTTTCATAGTTTTTAACTGGAATAATTTGTCTCTTTTCTTCGTAATCTTCAATATTTTGATTTAGTTTTTCTGTTCGTTTCTCTTTTTGTTTCTTTATATCATTAACTAAACTAGCGAGATCAGTTAACATTGCTTCCTCTGTAGTCATTTTAATCGTTGAATGATACCTATTATTGTATTTTTTAACTGCCCTATGCATCTTTTGTGTGAGTGTTAAATCTAATTTGTTCATGACTACTAAGATTTCTTGTAGTGTGGAATGGAACCTTTCTATGTCGCTGTTTCCAGTATGGGTGTTTGGTTTGGTAAGGTGAAGCTCTACTTCCTGCTCTATACAGAATTCTTTTACCTGTTCTGATTTAAATTCATTATCTGTTATTATTTTAGTTGGTTTACCGAATTTGGAAAAAATGTTCTTCTATTGTCTCTATTTTATATACCCAGTTCCTATTTGGTAATGAGTAAACATATGCTTTTTTCGTTAGTTTATCAATCATTGTTAGAAATGGATGTTTTTGAAAATAAAATACATCCATGTGGATAATTTCGTTCGGCCTGGTTGGGGTTTCACTAATTACATATTTGGGCTTTATGGGTTTTCGTTCATACTTTGTTTCTAAGCAAGTTTTGCAGTTATTTATTACCTTAGTAATTTCTTTAATTAATTTGGGATAATACATCTTATTTTTCAAACTGTGGTAGGTTTCCACTATTCCGATATGAGCACTTTCCTGGGTGTGATATAAGGATATTTGCTTGTGGGTTTCTTCCAATGTTTTAAGATCTCTTGCCCTTTGTGTGGCTTTTATGAATTTGATTTGTTTATCGTGTCCAAAAAGTTCTATTAATAGCTGCTGGATTTTATTGAATTCATGGTATGAAAGTTCTGTAAAAATTCCAGTCAATCCTGGTTTTATAAATCTTCGTAAAAGGTCTGTCCAATAGTCTTTATCCCTGGTCATATCTACAAAAATGATTCTTCTGTTATGGAGTATATCAATTTCTTTATTAACATCGTTAGTTAAGATCAGCTGGGTTTTGTAGATGTTAACTATTGTTTCTTTAATTTGAATATGGTCGAGTTGTTGTTCTTGCTGTGAATGTATGGTTGCATTGTCGGATACATTGTTTATTGATTGATCGTCGTTGAATATCTCTTCTGTATTACCTTCAGGTATTCTGCTCAAAAAGTCAGCGACTTTGTTTTCTTTACCTTTAAGGTATTCAATGTCGAACTGATATTCTTGCAGTTTAAGAAGCCATCTCTGTGTTCTTTGGCTAAATTCTTTTCCTGAGAATTTCTTGTTTAGATATTTTATTGGAAGGTGGTCTGTGATGATTTTGAACCTTTTATCCCATAAGTATGGCCTAAAATAGGTCACTGCCCATACTATTGCGAGAAATTCTTTGTCGGTAACAGAATAATTTTTTTCATGGTCGTTAAGAGACCTTGAAGCGTAGCACACTGGTTGACCTTCTTGTGTCAACACTGCACCAATTGCATAATTGCTAGCGTCGGTAAATACTGTAAAATTTTTAGTAAAGTCTGGAAATTTCAAAATGGGGTGCTTTATTATATTTAATTTTAATGTCTCGAAAGCTTGAATATACTCTATCTTTTCTTCTTCATTAAGGTGGTTTCGGTCCACTTCTTTTTCAGTCGAACTTAATTCGAAACAGTCAAAAACTGCTTCGTCTTCTACTGAATAAACCCATATTTTAGTCTCATTTTTTAAAATGAGGCTCTTATTGTTAAAATCTAAAGTTTTGACAATGTTACTTAATAGGTCCATGCCTATCAACAGATCGTATGGTTTATCATTTAAGTCTCTCTTGTACCCTTTCTTATCATAATTAAATTCTTTTGGTATATTTGTTATCACTCTGTCTATTTTTTCTATTGTAATGCCATTAATTGTTTGTAGTCTTAAATTAACTTTTTAAAAAATTTTAAATTTCCTGCAATCTACCCTGCTGGAATTTATAATACTCATTGTTGACCCGGTATCGATAAGTCCTTTGTATCTAAGTCCGTCAATCGTTAAGTCCGCGAATATTTTATTTCCGAGGCTCAATTGAGAAAAAAATCTGGTTCAATATTATGAACCTCTTCCTCAATTAATTTTCGTCTTCATTTTCTTCGTGTATGATTTGTCCTACGTCCATTGGTTGTATCTGTTGTCGTGCGTTTCTAATTTGCCCTGAACTATTAAATACTGGTTCTTGGTTTTGCCCTGTATTTAGCCTATAAGTATTCTGCCTATCCTGACCTGAATTGTTCTGTTGTGAGTAAGAGTTACGCTGCCTATTTTGTCCTAAGGTATCTCTATTATCCCTACTACTATTTGCCTGTCTATTTTGATTATTTGAACTATTCGAGTTAATTGAATTGCGATTATGGTTTTGGCTGTTCTGAGTGTTATTGCTGTCATGTTTTTGATTAGTCTTGTGGTTTTGTGTCTGTCGTCTATCGTCTATTAGAAATTTCCTATCTATGTTGTTAAAATCAAATCCTATGTAAGAATATAACGTTTCTTTCACTTCGTGTAGTACAAATTTATCCCTAATGTCACGAGATAAATTTCCTGCAACAATTTGTTTTATTTTGTCTACTAAAACTGTATAAAAGCAATTTTTTGTTTCGGCCGATTTTATTTCGTACGTCGCGAAAGTGTTTATTTCTTTAATGATTTTTTCTATTTGTTGATTAAGATCAGAAATTGAACTCACCCTTAAATTGCTTATTTTCCTGGAAATGTCCTTATAACTAATTGTAGGTCTAAAGTGTTGTTGTAATAGCTGTTTCGCTTCTTCCCAAGTCGCTGGTCGATTGTTGATGAGAAGTTCTTTCGCAGATCCGTGAATCTTTGTGTTTAGAATCGCCTGCCATAGTTCATTTTTTACACTGTTGTCCACGCTGTCCAGATGTATTTGTACGACTGTTAGGAACTGTGTTAATTATTCCTGGTCGCCACTATATTCTTTAATATAGGCTATTTCCTTCATAATAGTAACTGCCCTACTTTGGACAGGGTTTCTGCTGGCTAATGCCTCCAAAGCTATGGTCAATCTTTCAACTAGAGCTGCCTCCATTTCTTTTTCTATCCGGTTTCTGAATAGTCTGGAAATGACGTCTTTTCGTGGAATTTTGAAAGTAATTTTATTTTATTTTGTTTTTGAGTTAGTAGCACTTGTTCAACTAAGCACTTTCTTGCTGATTTATAGCTAGCACTTAGAACACTCTTCCCGCGTTAGGCACTTGTTATTTTGTTGTTTTCTGTGTTGGGTTTAAACTGATTGGTAGTTGAACCCTTATAACACCTTTTGTTTTATTATTTTTTCTTTGTTTTTTTTTTCTGTGTTGGAAGAAATCTGATTTTAAGCTTAATCCTTTTGACACTTTTAACACTTTTATTTTTGATTTTGGAACTCGCGTATCGCCCGTTCTCTTATGGATTCTTCCCGTTTGAAAGAATCCTACCGACTGCGCCACTTAACAAATGACTAACACTGGGAGTTTAAAAAAAAAAGATTTTTTCTTTATTTCACTCAAATGCAACTTACTAACTAACTCGAGTGACCATTTGTCACTCCCTTATATTAAATCTTAACTTGCTACATCAGCTATATTCAACATTGCGCGTGTAGACTTGTGCGATACTTGACACCTTGTTTGCAACATTGTTGTCGCACCTTATGTTGCTGTGATCGCGAAAAAGTGTGGGAAAAAGTTAAGTTACTTTGAAATTGCAAAAATTGAAGCGGCTTTAGATTTCATGGGGTACATAACCTGTATGAGGTTTCTCTAATTTTCATTTTCTCTTGTAAATAGCTCTTTGAATGGACGAAGTTTTGAGCACTTGAGTTCTTAACAAATTGCAGCAAAAGCATCAGCTTTTTTGTTTCTAAAGCTGAGCCATAACATCCTCAAGACGTCGCAAATAGAAAAAACTTTTCAGAAGCATATTATAAATATTCGATAGTGGATCAAGCGAACGATTTGTCTATCGCCTTTTTCAAACGTTCTTATTCGTTTCAAATCTTTTATTCGTTAGCCATTCTGTCATAATTGCCCACTTGGGTTGAAGTTCGGCCTAAACAAGTCCTTCACTCACTTGTAACCTTTCCAATTACCTCTTTTTATTATCGTAGATGATCAACTTTTCTTCACAGGTCATCGCTTAATGCAAAATTAGACTCAAGATGTATGGATGTTGCAATTTGCAAACGTCGTAGCACATTCGCTGGCATAAGAAAATAGGGTACCCATCTTTCCAGATTTTTTACCTTTCCGGCTTACGATTGCAGTTAAGACCTTGAACCTTGCAGCATGACAAAGAACAATAGTAGCTTGATTTAATTCAAATGCTGTTTTTCTTAGAAGTATACAAATTTAAAATGAAATAAAATTTTTGAAGCTAATGCTAATGTTATGATATTATCTCGAATGAAGCGCAATCGTGAAGTTCAATTCTCGACAACTTTATCGAGTAAGTGGGTCCGTATATCAGCAATAACACGGCGAATGTTGAGTTCCAAATCCAACGTCTCTGGTTTATCGGCATAGACTAGTGACTCCACATACCCCCAAATAAAGTAATCTAAAGGTGTGAGATCACAGGATCGTAGAGGCCATTTCACAGGTCCATTACGCGAAATTATGCGCTCGCAAATGTTTCCTGCAATAAATTGATGGTATGCTCTCCATTGACGGTAACATTCTGGCCCGCATCGTCCTTAAAGAAATATGGGCCGATGATTCCACCAGCCCATAAAGCACACTAAACAATGAATTTTAATGGTTGTAAGGGCATCTCGAGAAAGGCTTCAGGGTTTTCTCCACTCCAAATTCGGCAATTTTGCTTGTTTAAATATCTATAAAATGGACCTCATCGGCCAACGAAATTTTGCGTTGAAAATGAGGATCAAGCTGAATCAAAGTACTCGTAGATAGGCATAGCTCCAATTGCTGTGCACGATGGCGAATCAACTCATTCGGATTCTCCTCAACACTGCGCTCCACAACGGCAATAACTTCTTCTGTTCGCACTGTTTGTATATTTTGGGGATGCATATTATCCACTAGAGTGTACGTGGTGCGAAACGATTCACCGTATTCCGAATAACTTGCTCAGATGGAAGATTATGTCGACCGTAAAATGGATGTAGCGCACGATAAGTTTGGCGAACCGATCCATGGTTTTCAAAAGAAGTTTGCACAATTTGCTCGCGCTGTTCTAGCGTTGATCTATTCACCGTAAAATGGCAAAACGTACTAACCACAAATCAACTTTCAACTGACAATCTGTAGAAACAGTGTTGCCAGTTTAAAAATCAGATCTCTAAAAAAGCACCCTTTATATTAAATAACCTAATATAACATATATATTTATTTTGCAATAAATAAATTCACAAAAAAAGTAAACAAATAAATTAATATAAATAAATAGGTAAATAAGTTAATAAATAAATAAATAGATAAATAAGTAAATTAACTAATAAATTAATGAATATATATAATCAAATAAGTAATAAATAAATAAGTAAAGAAATAAATAAGCATAAATAGGTAGCAAAAGTGTGTATAATAAATAATATAATCTATACAAACATAGAAAACACAGAAAATATAGAAAATAAGAGCTTAGTTTGGATGCTGCGTATATAAACATTTAACAAGAGGATTTTCTGCCGTGGAACATTTATCCACAAAATTAAAAATAAGCTTGGCAACTCTTTCGCTAATCAATTCGACATTCGCTCTTTGATGCAGTTGAACGGTTGAGTAATGCCATGGAAGGTTAAGCATCATTTTGAGTACTTTGTTTTGAGCGATTTGCAGTTTTTTCAAATGACATTTGACAGATTGACCCCATACTTGACAGCCATAGCATATAATTGCCTGGAAAATTACCTTATAAATAATTAGTTTGTTGTCTTCTGAAAGATGAGATTTTCGATTTATAAACGGATAAAGCATTTTTATGGCAATGTTCACTATTTTGATTGAGTGGTTTATGTGGTCCTTAAAAATTAATTTCGAATCCAGATTATAACCGAGCTTTCCCAATTAATATTCGTATTGCAGACACTGAGGCTGCTCTCTAGAAGGTAGCAAGCTTTTCTTTTTCGAGTAAAAAAGATAGCCTTCACCTTCGTAGAATTTAGTTTAATTTTCATTTTTTTTTTAAATATTCACTTACTACTTCTATCGCATCATTTAAATTTCTCTCAATGTTGAGAGGAAATTAATTTGTCTTTACAGTTTGATAATACAGGAAAGTCGGACGTAAACAAAATATACAATAAAGGACCAAGAATTGAGCCTTGGCATTTGCCATTTGACATCAAAAAAACCGGAGACAGAACAATTGACATGTACTTGAAATACACAATTTTTCAAAAAACAGAAAACGAACAATTTTGCACAGATAAAGAAAGCGAGGGCAATAATTTAATAATTTATATAACAAACCATTATGCCAGATAGTGTCAAAGGCTTTTTCGATATCTAGCAGTATCACTCCTGTTGGTTTTCCTTGATCACGATTTGTTTTGACAATATTGTTTATCCTTATCACTTGGTGAATAGTGTTATGATTTTGTTTAAAACCAAATTGTTTATTAGGTAAAATATTGCTCTCAGAAATTACATTCATTAATTGTTCTTTGATAATTTTTTCAAGCATCTTACTAATTGGGCTAAGTAGACTTATTGGCCTATAGCTCTCGGCGTTTTCTGGAGGTTTACCAGATTTGAGAACTGGAACAACTTTGGCCTTGATGTTCCAAAGCATTCGTAGTTTTCAAGTACTCAGCAGCACATGGCGAGCAAGCGGCTCCGAACGTCATCACCAACATTTCGTATACATCGGGCGGTCGGCTGTCATCACCAGAGCGCCAGAGGAACCGTTGTGCGGGCCTGTCCTCGGGCCGTACTAACACCTGGTGGAACATCTCGCGAATGTCTCCGCAAACGGCTATGGCACCCAATCGGAAATTAAACAACACCGACGGCATCGACTGATACTGTTGTGGTCCCTTCAGCAGACATGAGTTCAGCGAGACTCCTTCAAATGTGGCGGCAGCGTCGAAAACTAAGCGCATCTTTCCAGGCTTGTTTGGATTTATAGTGGCGAAGTGTGGTAGATACCAAGTCCTAGGGCCAACCAGACGGGCTTCTGCAAGCTCCAGCTTGAGAGCGTAGCCTTTGCTAACGTAACTTTGGATTATTTCTTCGTAAGCAGTGGCGAAAGCAGTGTCACGCTTCATCTTCTTCTCCAGACCTACCAGTCTTTTCTTAGCCATGACGTAGTTGTTTGGTAGATCTAGAGTATCGCTCTTCCACAAAAGACCAGTCTGGAATCGGCCATTCACCTTGATTGTGGTCGACTGAAGTATGCTACGGGCGCGAATGTCATCTTCAGATACCACCATCGGGGCAGAGCGAACTCCAAAGCTTTCGGTGTCGAAATAGTCTCTGACCAATTTGTGTATGTCGTCTTCAACCAACAGGCAGGAGTGGCTGGGAACGACTGATGACTCGACACCATTGCTTGGGCCAAATACGACCCATCCGAGTTTGGTCTTGGTGGCATATGGACCCTTCTCTTTGAGTCGTACTGTCTCGCTCGGCAGACCTAGATGACAGTGGTCTAACCCGATGAGAACCTTCGGCTTGACGTCTGAGTAGGCTTCAATTGGTAAGTGATTCAGTCTGGCACAGTCCCCAATCAACTCACTTTTATGCAAAGTCTGCACCGGCAGTCGAAGGTCAGTAACAGCGTACACGTTATGGAGCATGAACTTTCTCTTTTGTCCTACACCGCACATTTGCACTTTAACAACAGTCGTGTCCTCTTGAGCTTTTCTCCCGCCAAGCCACTGAATGTGCAACTCGCCTTTGCGGCCGTCCAAACCCAGTTCATCCACTAGGCTACGATCCATCATTGCAACTGATGAACCCTCATCAAGCAGAGCGTACACTTCAATGCGTTTTTTTGGTCCAAATAATTGAACTGGTAAAATTCTAAAGAGCAGCTTTGAGTTTTGATTTGACTTGGCTACGCAATTCAAAACTGAGCCTCCCATATTCCTTGGCGAATGTTCGATAGGACTTCTCGGTTCGTGCAACAGCTTGTGATGGCTTCTTTGACATCCCTCGACGTCACATGGTCTTCGACGGCGGCAGGTTCGTGATGAGTGTCCGGGTTGCAAGCAGGTGAAGCATAACCTTAGGCGTTTAACATCGCTCCATCGGTCATTCAAACTACTCTCACGAAACCGCTTGCATTCCGTGATCTTATGTCTGGCATGGCATATTGGACATTCTGGGGTATAGTTGTCGTTGGCTGCATGCAACACTAACCTTCGATGTTTAGGCTCCACTGTTGTATTCTTTAAAGTACAAATAACACTTGCTAATTTATTCAACCAGTTGCTGAAATCGATTATCGTAGGGTATGGTTGTATTGGTGTTGCATACGTAGCCCAGTCGATTCGCTTGCTCATCGGGAGTTTGTCTATGAGCTCGTCTAAAAGCGTTGGATTGCACAGGTGTTGTTGTCCATTAACCGACTGCAAGAATACTGCGAGATTGTTCACTTTGGTGGCAAACGGGATCAGCTTTTCAACAGACGCTTCCATTATAGGGGCAATTCCCTTGACGACTTGCAGTTGACTGCGAATTAATTGTTCCGGGCGGCCAAATCGTGAACGTAGCTGTTCTATGACTGCATTTACGTTGTCTGGGTGTATAAGTAGTGACTGTACTGCTTCCCTTGCTTCATATTTCAGACATCTTTGAAGGCGTTGAGTTTTTCCAAATATCCGGAAAATATTGGAGCTTTAGGCAAGAGTTGAAAATAAATGTAATATATTTTATACCTACCTTTTTAATTAGATCAAGGCCTAGAGCTTTTCTCGTTTTAAGATTTTTTATCAACAGTGCAACCTTATTTTCAGAAACATAAATATTTGGTGGAGTCATACAGCTTGAAGCGTCGAAGTTTGCAATTTGTGAGTCTACTCGAGAAGTAAAAAAAGGATCACTTAGGTTTGAGGCAATTTCATGATTTTTTATAAAAACATCTGCCAGAGCCTTGGCTTTTTCCTCATCAGTGTAGAAGATAGAGGATGGGCTTATTGACCCTGGAATATTTCGATGCCTGTTTTTCAACACCCGCATAATGTTCCAGAACGGCTTCCCAGATTTGTCCAAAGCGCTAAGCTTGCAGTTCCATTCAACATTTCGTTGATTAGCAATAAGTTTTGTAATCAATTTATTGAGAGATCGGACATAGTTCTGGAAGTTAGGGTGTCGGAATCTTTGCCAGTTCCTATTTTGTATGTTCCTAATTTTTATTAAGTTAAGTATAAATGGGTTGAAAGTAGGGGTTTTATATACACTTGAGATTGGTTTTTTCCCAGAATCATTAGCCGCACAAACAAGTAAGTTAGTAAACATTTCAATAGAGTGATCAACATCTTCAATATTAATGGCGTTATCGAGGCAGATGGAAACATCACGCAAATTTGTTTTAATGATCCTCTGAAATTTGTACTTTTTATGTCCTGAACATACTGGGTTTTTATTTGCCCAGAATTTAGAAGTTGACAGAATACGGGATTATGATCAGAGTTAAGCTCACTTTTGCTAACCGGATTGGATATATAGTTGGGACAATTTGTGACAAAAAAATCTAACACCGAGGGACTACCACGTGACGACGAAGGGACAAACGTGGGACTAGGTGGAAACAAAATAGCATAATGAAAAACAAAAGAAAGACTAGAAAGTATGTTACCCCAAGCGTTTGCCCGACTACAGCCCCAGTTTATGTGTCTGTAGTTAAGGTCACCTCCCAACATGTAATTTCCTTGGGAAGAATTTGGTTTCCTTATATAACTTTGAAAAGCCCTTCGTTTACCATCAGACGACACACCACCAGGATAGTAAACACAATAAATTGTAACCGATTGGTTGTTGACAAGGTTAACTTCTATCCCTACATTTTCAACACAAGTTGTGTTTATAAGAGGTAAGAGCGAATGTTGTATAGACCGCTTAATTAAAATTGCAACTCCACCACCTCTGCGTCTAGTTCTGTCAACACGGTAGCATTTGTATACAAATGTAGATAATTTAGTGTTTGATCGCAACCAAGTCTCAGTAACAAGAGCTACATCAACATTGTTGCAATGCAAAAAGTTGATAAACTCTAAATACTTTTTACGAATGCCTCTTGCGTTCCAGGTAACAATGTTTAAGTACGAGTATGTATTACTTGCCATTGGAATACAAAAATTTTATAGCTACGAGCAGTTGAGAAATTACATTAAATTGGTCTATTTTAGTATTACATTGAGAAAGTTTAGTTATCATTTCTACAGTTAAACAATTGAGTTCATCTATGGAAAATAATTCGGATTTGTTGATACTGTTGTTGTTATTATTATTATTATTGGCCCGGGTCTACCCCGGACAACTTTATTAAGCTTATTAACAAGCCAAACTTAAAACTAGACTTAAAAACTAACAAAGATATACTTAACCTAATGGGGCGAGGAGAAATGGTGGACGGGGGAGATGTTAAGGGAGTGGCATATTGAGCAGCACTGTTTTTATTTCTTGTTTGCTGCTATTTAGGTCAAAGACTTCGGCGTAGTTGTTCGTTATACGCAACATTCTGGATATGGGTTCAAAGTGACCGTAGTTGGTGCGGTGAGTTCGGATCAGGAAGAGTGGGACAGATCTTAGATTACGGGGATTGGGAGTGAATGCAATATTTTGCGTTATTGTCGAGCAGTCGATATTTCCAGTCAGTAACTGGTGGATAAAAAGTACATCAGCGACTTCACGACGTTTTTTTAGGGTATGCATGCTAATTAGATTTAGCCTATTTTCATAGGGGGGTAATCCATATGGATCGGCCCAAGGTAGACCACGAAGTGCAAAACGGATAAACCTGCGTTGGACTGCTTCTATTCTTTGAATGTGGGTTAGTTTATAGGGTGACCAAGCTTGGCTGCAATATTCGAGAAGAGGCCTTACAAAAGTAATGTACAGGGACTTTGTAACGTAAGGGTTGGAAAATTCTTTTGACCAGCGTTTGATAAAGCCGAGTGAAGAGTTAGCTTTATTTATAATGCTGTCAATATGTGAGTCGAAATTCAATTCTCTATCACAAATTATACATAGATCCCGTACTTGGGTAGTGGAAGGAATAGGCTCATCGCAGATGAAGTAGTTTCTTGGAGGGGGAGGTAGACGTTTACGGGAATAGGTTATCGCTTGGCATTTGCTGACATTAAGCTCCAAAAAGTTTTGCTTGCACCATACCGAAAACTTATTCAAGTCATCTTGCAGGCAATGGGAGTCAGAAGGCAATGAGATGACTTTGGAACTTCTCATGTCATCAGCGAAAATAGAAAGATTAGAGTTCGTTAAAATGAAATTTATATCATTAATTGTGAGGATAAAGATGATTGGACCAAGGTGACTACCCTGAGGGACACCAGATGTTGCTTTAATGGTTTCGGATATTGAAGATCTGAAGATGACCCTATATTCTCGGTCTTCTAAATACGAGTAGGATTTGGTCCATGCCACAAAATGAGGGGAAAAGCCAAGTTTTTTTAGTTTAAAGATGATAAGTTAGTGAGAAATTTTATCGAATGCCTTGCTGAAATCTGTGGAAATTGAATCGACTTCGTCACCGTCTTCTAGAGCATGAAGCGTCCTAGAGACGAACTCTGTTAGGTTAGTGGTCGTTGATTTACCTTTCATGAAGCCGTGCTGATTTGTGCAGATAGTTGGCCTACAGTACGGAAGCAGTTGTTGATAGACTATGCTTTCAAAAAGTTTGGGTATGCAAGAGAGTTTCGCTATGGGCCTATAATTATCGACTTCGGCTTAACTTCCTTTTTTATGAATAGGGATAATGTAAGATTCCTTCCATAGGAAAGGGAAAGTACCTGTTGAGACAGACAAGTTAAATAGGGCAGCAAGAGGAGGACCGAGATGGGTAACACACTCTTTTATTACAATAGCCGGAATTCAATCAGGGCCAGACGAGAAATCATCTTTAAGTTTGGTAATGTTTTCAGATACCAAAGTTGTTGTTATATTTAGTGAAATGGCTGACGTCTCAGGATAGTTTCTCATATAGCTAAAGTAGCTAGGATCGGGTTCAGCTGTTTTCTTAGAAAAGGATCTGTTAAAATGAGAGGCAAAGAAATTTTCAGTGGTTTTTGGGTCGGCAGAAGATTCACTAAGAAATTTAAGAGTAGATGGGTAGCTGTCTGACTTTCTTTTGGTATTAATAAACTGGTAGAAGCGTTTAGGGTCCGAGACTAAGCTAAATTGCATGCGGTAGAGGTACTCAAGGTAAAGAGACTCACAAAGTTCAGAAAAACGATTATATACTAATCGATAATTACTGTAGTCGGAATCAGATCGAGTTCTTAGGAATTTGTGCCACAACTTGTTTCTGTTATTACGGAGAGAGCGCAACTCATTGTTGTACCAGGGAGGAGCAGATATGCAGTCCTTTCGGAAGGTATACGGAACCGATTGGGCAAAGCAGGAGAAAATTAACGAATAGAACGTTGATAGGGCAAGATCAATGTTAGTTGTCTCACCAATAAAGTCAAAGTTAATGTTGCTGATGAGGTTTTTAAGTTTGTTAAAGTCGGTTCTACGGAAGTCAAATGAGAATGAATTTTCCGAATCGACACATGTGTTGCCATTTTCATATGAATATATAATTGACAAGGGGGGATGAAGGCGGTCTAGGTTAGAAAGAAGATGATCACTCCTATAAACGACACAGTTATCTGAATCGGATGTGAAGGCAAGGTCGAGTTGTCTGTTCATTGTATTAGGTATTCCACTAATCTGATGCAGACTTGAGTTGGTTAGGCAGTCCACCATCAATATTTCAATTTCAGATGTCGAATTACGAGAGACAAAATGAGACGAATCATCGGAAGGTCTCATATAAGGTGAGGGAGGTTGAAATCTCCTACTAGAACAATGCAATCTTCAGGTTGTGCATCCTCAATCAAAAAATCAACTGCGTGAACTACAGGTTGATAAGATTCAATGGGTTGAGATGGGTGAATGTAGCAACAAAGTACGTAAAGACATCGTTTGGGGAGCGTAATTTTGGCGCATACTAACTCAAAGTTTTCAGTGTGGGGAATATCGACAGGAGTTGCGTGAAAGTGAAAGTTGTTGTTGACGTTGTTAATGTTGTTGATGCTGGTTGATGCATTGTTGATGGGCCAAGTTGTAAGAGGCAATGACGAAGAGTGTGTAGAAGAAGAAATATGAGTTTTGGGGCGAGCTGATTCTATAGTTGGAAAATCTGTGAGAGAACTTAGTAAAACAGGTTTTTGTTCTACAGAGTTCAACTGTACATCAGCAAAGTTTCTATTACGAACTTTCGTTTCAGAAATTTTTTTCTCTGACAATTGCCGTACTTCGATGTATTTCGTTCTACTTATACACGACGAATCAGTTGCTTTGTGTTTCGCATTGCAGTTTGCACATTTTATTTGATTGTGGTTAGCGCAATCAGAAGTTATATGTGACTAAGCACATTATGCACAATAACTTTTAACATGACAATTTTTTTCGCCATGTCCAAACATTTGGCAGTTTCGGCATTGTGTGAGCTTACCCTTCTGCTTGCGTTGGTAATTCCATTTTACTTCATTATGAAATAGAGCTCGAACATTTTTCTTTAAGTCACTTAACTTGACCGTACCGATTTCAAACGAAACGAGCAATATGTAGTCTGTGAAGTGTTCATACTTTTTTGTTATTTTTATAACATCTAGGCATTTTAGTCCTACTGTAAAATGTTTGTGTGGGTACAAATGATAGAACTTATTCTTTTCAATAGAAATCGCTTTATTCAGTACAGTTACAATTCAGTACAATCCAATTTCTCAACCGCTTATACTTTTCTTATCTTTTACTTAAACCACTTAATCACTTCTCCTAATTAACACTTCAGATTTCACTTTAGAACTGATTTGCATACCTTTGGGGATGCTGGTATTTATACTCGAATGACATACTTCGAGAACAATCTTCGCCATCCAGCGTCCCATACGATTTCCAGTTTGCTAGAAAATTCGATTCCACTCTCCAGTCATCAATGGTCGAGACTTTGTTATTCAAGTATCGAAATCTTGTGGTCTTCGAGTATCGACATCTTCTGCTCTGTAAATCTAGATGTCGCTGCTCACATTTAAGTGGTTATCACACTACTTTAATAAGTTCAGTTTTCAACAACTGCGGATCGATATCGTACAATCCGTACATTACAGTTGTAAACGATTTGTTCTTGGACGTATCGTGCGTGAAAAACTGACAATTATTATCTTTTAGTTTAACAAGTACTTTTTCATATGAGACAATAGAGTCACATCGAATTTTAATACCGATTGATAAATTTTTGATTGCATAATCTAATATGCCTAATGATTCATCATATTGTGGATGTAGTCACACGATTTTTGCAACACTTTGATAGGAGGCACAAACACTCTTTTAACTTTTTCGGTAGTCATAATTTCATCGTCACTATCCCTGTCTGGTAAACACTGTAATGGACTCCAGTAATTTCTTCTGGAGTCCCTTTTTTGGAAGTACTAGACGTTTTAATTCGCGGTTTTTTATCTAGAGATATTAGTGAGCCCTTAGGCTCCGGGGATCTGTTGTGCTTTAATATAATGCCGATCGAAATACACAATGAGGAAATACGTCAAACGCTGGCGAAAGCTCCGGAGAGACTCGATATTAAATAATCTACTCTAGTCTTTTCAAAACAAATGTTTTTGTGTTATAAAAGCGTATCAGCTAAAGCTCTTTGAAGTCAAAAAACTAATGTGTTGCAAAAAAGAAACTTACGAGTATCAATATGTTGTCCGTTTTTTAATGTTATTTTATTATGCATTTATTCGTGCAGTTTTTTTCTTTTTATTTCTTATGATTTCTTTTGTATCGATTTACAGATTTTTTGGTGACAAAAATCAAGAAAAAACCCTTGCAAGAATAGCCACTGCTCAGTAAGCTTTTTTATATTTATTTTTATTTGTTTCCAGTGTTTTGTTTGTTTAAGTTTATCATTTATATAATTTATAAATATCATATTTTGTTTAACAGAAACCCTTGTATTTGATTTGGCAATTTTTGTTTTCATAAATTTATTAAAACCCTTTGGAAACATCAGTTATTAAGAAGACAAATTTTATTTGCGCGATTCTTATTTTAACTCTTGCAATAAAAATCACCCTCACACTGTAATATGTTGAGAACGTCGTTTATTTGAAGTTTAGGACTATTTCCAATTTTTAGCGAAATATTTTTATACGAGTATACATATATTCAAATAATACAATTTAATAAAATGGTTATTTCTGACGTATTCCGGTGTTTCATTATACGAGTATGTGCTTATGGATCATCAATCGTATCAATCGTCGGTAATTATTAGAGTTGATTCTTTGACATATTACAAAAGGGGGAAAACGTGTAGTGAGGTATGCCAGGGGTGTGCTCAGAGATTTTAAGTTAGTCTTTCTTTACCTTGATCATGACATGAGAAAAGTTATTTAAGGTTGAAAATAAGTTTATTGATTTAAGTATTATTGCTCAGTTTTTTGAGAAAAATACTTGAACTATTGTATTTGCTTCCCATTTAGCATGCCAATTTTATTTGAGATCTTCCCGGCTTGAACGCGACCTAAAATTTGGTATTTCTCTGCTGCATTTTCTTCTAATGAAGGATTCAATAAATTTCTGTATAGAAGTACTGGTGTCGATCCGCTCTAAATGTCGTAGCCATCTAAGCCGATGAGTTGTGGCTATTTTAGCTAAGTTCATGTCGCTCTACAGCTACGGCCTCTACTACTCTCCTTTGATGTACACGTGATAAATAAATTGTATATATATAGTTTTGGAAATCAAAATCGAAAATCTGTCGTAATATAAAATCTGGACATTTCAGGCATGAAACTACACTGATACGGTCAATCAGTTTATTGACAGAAGTTTATTAGAAAATTGCGAGTATACTCGTATAATACGGCAGAGAAGATTTTATGGGTTAGGATGCCTGATGACTCTATTTTTGATTTTCTTCACAATGTCATATTAATATGCTTTCATATCCTCGACGCTTACTGAAAACCTGCTACACGGCTACCTTCTTTATAACTTCAGACTTCCGTTAGCACTTTGATTACCTAGCATGTTTTATTTGATTTAAAAAAAAAATTCTGAACTTTATTCATTTCCAGCTCTCAATTGTCTAGATCTCGAGTTTCTTTTCTTTTTGTCTTCCTTCTAAGAAGGTGCTTCTCTTCTGTCATTATGTGCTCGTAGAACTTGCGAGCAGCTCTTGTCCTCCTTTATATGCCGGTCTACATACTTTATCGGCAATTACTAGCCTGTCCTAGAATCCTACGTGCAGTACTGGAAACCGTTTGCATTCCTGGTTTCAGAAACATATTTTTTTGTTTATCCTTCCCGGGAATATTTGACGAGTAGCCCCCAATCTGGAAGAAAATGACATTTGTAGCACCCCACCGACAAAGGGCAGCTGCTACACTGCTGTCTGTTGCTGCATACTACCTTATTATTACTGCTGTTGCCATATATTCTATCTGCCATCTTCCACCACCATCTGTACTTCAGAAATCCTGACAGCTAGTTTTAAAGCCCCTTTCAAACATTGGCTTTGAATATGTCAAAGTAGCTCTAAGAGACGCTGGATTTAGGCAGCACTTTTGATCTTGGTAGTTTACTTTCCACGTTTCTTTATCAAACGCTTTACAATTTCAGCCTCTATATACACATACAATTAATAGGGGCCACCTCGAGAAGATAAGGTGGGCACCAGACGTAGCCTAATCCAAGTTTTGACTGCCAATCGTCGCCTAATCTACAAATTTTTTAACGCATGGCCGAACTGTGTGATGGCATTACACAACGCCACAATGCAGGATTATGATGTAACACAAGTTACAGATACAGATCCGAAGGTGGCCGATTTGGTTCGATTAATTATTTATCCAATACGGTATGTTCGCACATGACTTTGAAATTGTGTTGAAAATTTTTCTATTTCGTGAAGTGGTATTTATATTCCAAAAGTTTGTCTGCGGCCGTGGCATGCAGTTTCTGTGTGTGCGATGAAATGCACATCAGAATTTTGACCATTTTCGGGATCTTGTATATGGTCTTATCAAAATTCTGAGTCTGACGTTGAAGAATCCACTTACTTACTTACTTAGCTGGCGCTACAGTTCGGGGTAAACATGGACCACAATTTAAAAGGCTCTTTAGTTAGCCCAATCCTCAACTAACTGCCTCCAGTTGCGCACCCCAAGTAGGTTGACGTTACTTGTCAACCTTAAATTTGTGCGCGCCGCCTAAGGTGATGTCTTCATCTAGTGCGTTGTCGCTCACGGTTAGGTTCGAAGACTATGTGTGCCGAAGCATTAGTGTCCATTCGCTCTACAAGTCCCAGCTATCTCAGGCGACTGATGCCCTGTAGCCTGTACAGCTCGTATAGTTTGTCGTTGAATCTTCTCCTCCAAAGCTCGCCAATGCAAACGGGGCCGGATATTTTTTGAAGGATTATTCTCTCGAAACGACTGAGGATATCTTCATCCACTTTCGGTAGAGTCCATTCTTCAGCACCATAAAGTAGAATAGGGATGATCAAGGTCTTATATAGAGTTTCCTTAGTTTTTCCGTATAAGGCCTTATTGCCTTACTACGCAATTGCCTTCATAACCCATAGAAACAGCTATTGTCAAGATTGATTCTTCGTTTCATTTCTGCAGAGGTCTTGTTAGCAGAATTGATAACACTGCCAAGGTAGACAAAGTCCGTTACTTCCTCGAAATCTTAGCTGTCGACTGTGACATTCTGTCCAATTCGTCGATGTTGTGTGTCCCTTCTCGTTGATAGCATATACTTTTTTTTGCCTTAAGTAAATATCATTGCCACACAAATGGAGGTCGCTTGCGAGCTCCGTGCTATTCTTTTAAGGATGATGTGAAATAAATCACAGTTTCATTTACCGATGTCAGAACTAGACACGGCTCCATATAGCTCATCTCTATAAATTCCACCATATGGAGCCTTAAAATCGATGAAAATATGGTGGATATCGATTTGGACTTCTTGAGTTTTCTCCAGGATCTGCCAGAGTGCTAAGTTTTGATCGATTGTTGAGTATAATAAGGTTGTTGGCGAAGACTTATACTTATACTGAGGTTCCATTTATCAGGCATACACTCTTCTGACCAGATCTGAGGAATGAGTTAATGTATACTTTCTACAAAGTCATTTCTACGAGTAGTAGCATTAAATACCACTGCCGTCAGGTGCTGCTGCTTTGTTGGAGTTCAGCGTAGATATTTCTATGCTTACTTCGTTTTGGTCAGGTGGACGGAAGTTTTGGCTATCATCGTCTAAGCTGAATCGTGTATACTGCATGACGGCGGATTGTTAGGCTTAGTCGCAGTCTGTAGAAAAAGTTTTTCAATATTCTT
This sequence comes from Volucella bombylans, assembly GCA_949129095.1. Classification (NCBI taxonomy): domain Eukaryota; kingdom Metazoa; phylum Arthropoda; class Insecta; order Diptera; family Syrphidae; genus Volucella; species Volucella bombylans. The sequence goes on from OX422143.1 coordinate 137,216,569, forward strand.
AGCACCTGCTATGACTCCACTACAATTTTCCTTCTTAATCTGTACAGGCTTCTGTACAGGTCTTCTTGTCCTGACACTTTCTATTTACCTGTTGGTAAAACATCCATGTGATATTTCTATACAAACTCTCAATATCTTCAATCGCCCGATACTCGTGCCATTTTTTTTTTCTGCTCTAGAAGAGTGTGTACTTCCCGTTTCTTCTACTTGAAGAGTTCATGAGCGGCTCCCGTCCTTCGTTGCAGCGCCGTTTTGAACGCTTCTTGTTTAGCTACATATGCCTGCCGGCATTCTTTATCAAACCAGAGATTTATTGGTGGTGGTTGGGTAAGACTCAGTACATCAGTTGCGGTGTCTCTAACGGTACGTTGGCAGGTACGGTACCACTGGTCTTCGGTATTTGATATTGGTGGCATAGAGCGTTTTCCAGGATACGCGTTCGTCGAAGTTTCTGGCAGTCTCTTATCTTCTGACAGTAGTTCTTCTTTGTTGTGGCGTTTGGGAAATCCGCATTCGTAGCTAGGCGGCAACGAGGTGGTGGTCCAAGTCAATGTTGGCCGCAACATACAACATCAAGTCAATTTACACTAATAATTTAGTTTCCCCATTAAAGCGAAATAACCACTGAGCCCAAACATCTTTCTCTCTCTCTCTATCTAAGATACCATAGTCAATACTAAGTTGAGGATAGTGTGTGCTAGCTCTGTTGACGTATCGCCCCAACATTCGATTAGCCTGATTCCATTTTTGAGAGCGATGTCTTGAAAGATATCTTTTCCAAAAAAGTCTTTATTTTCTAGCTTGGCTTTTAATATCCAAGAACGCTCGTAATTTCGTGTTTAATATATTTTTCATAAAGTTTGTCGAATTGATCATATTTCCTTGGCAAGTTGTTCTTCATCTTCATCTTGGATACTCAAGACTCAAATCTTCCTCTGGCGACATATTTGCATCTGGAGAGGCATTGTCAATCATCAATCACCGCAAAATGATCAACATTCGCGTGGACTTCAATTTATTTGGTTTTCTTGTTTGAAATTCGTTTTGAGTTGAAAATAGTCGTCTTCCATCATTCCGTAATTGCATTTCGTGGGGGAAAATCAGGTGAAAATTTAACTAAAGTACAAAAACAACAGAAATATGTCCGACAAGGCTTGCCAGCTCCTGACCTGCCTGTTGCACATATCCGTTGGATTTGATTAAAGTCACCCTCCAAACGCAATAAGAAAAGCTAATCGTCTTCGCTTTGACCATGAAAATCCTTAGAGAATCAGATATAACTGGGTTCTACAGTACCCACTACAGTGGGTGGCCATAACTCAAGTGGTAGTGTATTGACTTCCAAATCGGAAGGTTCGGTGTTCGAATTCCAGCCTCGTCCGAAAGACATTCTTTTTTTCAGGCAACTTAATTTACGTAAGACGAATGGTTGCCTATAATACAACAACAAGTCCAATTACACTAATAATTTAGTCTCCCCATTAAATGTTGGATGCCACCCATTGAGCGAAATGACCTAAAAATACTTAACACGTGTTCAGGCATTTTAAGTGTAATAATACCCACTCAAGTGGGTTTTTTTTTAAGAAAAAAAAAAACATTATTGTCAGCCTCTGTCCTGTTTCAAATGATCTATTCTCTTACTCGTTTTGGTATGTACGAAGTTGGTAAAGCCAATGTCGATACCAACACCATGATGGGCAAGGTGATGTTAGCCAATATATTAGGTGCTGTTGGTGAATTTGTAGGAAAGCCGGCTGATATGGTGAACGTGCGCATGCAAAACGACATCAAATTGACTGCAGAATCGAGGAGAAACTATAAACACACAATTGATGGCCTATACCGTGTGTATCGGAATGAGGGATTCACAAAACTTTTTTCTTGTGACACTACCGCAGGAGGTCGTGGTATTTTAATAACAGTTGGTCAAATTGCATTCTATGATCAGATCAAAATAATTCTTCCGCAGCCACGGTACTTCAAGGATGACTTGTGCAGTAATTTTTTTGCATCACTTGGAGCTGGAGCAATCGCAACTATACTCACTCAACCCCTAGATATCCTAAGGACCCGCACGATGAATGCAAACCAGGTGAATTCAAGGGCCTATGGGACATTGCTAAGTTCACCGCTCGTTTAGGTCCAAAGGGCTTCTGTAAGGGTTACATTCCGGCATTTGTTCGTCCTGGTACCCCATACCATCTTCACGTTTGTGTTCCTAGAACAACTTCGACTTAATTTCGGTATCAAGCCTGAAGAAAAGAAATCCGCTTAGATCTCAAATTTGAGTTGCGTTGATTACCTTAGAAATGATTTATAAGAAAAAAGTAGTTAAGCCAAGTTTAGAGTTAGCCACAATTGTCACATTTTTAGTTTTTTTTTTTTTTTCTAATTTTATTTAAATGATACTGTAACTATCAGATATTCCTGCAACAGAGTAAACCATTTAATAATTGTTTTAGATATCGCATTGCGCATATATATACATTAATGTAAGCACAACCTTTCTAGAAACAATTTACAACTTTTTTTGTTTATTGTGTACTCGTACATTGTACAGCCAGCTATGTTGGCGAACTATGATCTTATCCGGCTTCGTCGTTAAGAAAAAAATACTTTATTTCGTTAACTGTTTTTGTTAGTAATATTCTTCTTTATCTTTTTGTATAAATTATTCTTCATTCTTTTTTATGTCACCCACTCTATTACACATCTGGGATAGCAATAGATAGTAAGTAAGGAAAAGGCGACGAAAAATATAAAAAATTACAATATATTTGTTTAATGACTTATCTGTTCTGTGTTCGAAATCCAAGTGGAAGAGAAAAAAATCTTGGACACAGTTGTGGACTGACTTAGACAATTCTGAACAATTTCTTAAACTACATGAGCATTAATTCTGAACAAATTCTTTAAGGTCTGATTATAATATTAATAAATCCAACAATTAGACAAAACATTTTTTTTTTTTTTTAACAATATAATATTTTCAAACATTCCGCCGCCTCTGAAACATTGTTTCAGTTTATAGGGAGTGGCGCTAATTTATGAATTGGTCGAACGAGGCTCCCATTAGCAGTACGTAAGGTAACGACTCTGACATGTCCGTCCTTTCCGGGATGGATGTTAATGACTCGTCCCATAGCCCATTTTCCAGGGGGCATATTTGCTTCCTTGATTACCACCAAATCGTTTACTTGAAGATTGCGTTGTGGCTGCAACCATCGAGGACGTTGTTGTAACGAAGTTAAATATTCCATACTCCAGCGAGTCCAGTACCCTTGTATTTTCGATTGCAGTGATTTCCAAGAAGACAGCCGAAATTGGATGATTTCAAACGATGGTTCCGAAACAGCTGAGTAGGATTCACCTATAATGAAATGTGCTGGGGTTAGTGGGTCTAAATCATTATCAGAAGCTTGACACAGAGGACGACAATTTAAAAGGGCTTCGATTTGGGTAAGGAGAGTATAAAGTTGTTCAAATGTAAGAACGTCAGAACCAACGACACGTTTGAGATGTTGCTTAACTGACTTCACCCCCGCCTCCCATAGGCCACCAAAATGTGGTGCTGAAGGAGTAATGAAGTGCCAGGTGATGGCATCTCGTGCAAGGAATTCCGCTACTAATGCGTTATGATGATTGGACATAGTAACTCTATGCATGTCGGACAACTGTTTGGCAGATCCGCGAAAGTTTGTACCATTGTCGGAGTATATATGCGATGGCTTCCCACGACGTGCGATGAAGCGGCGAAGAGCTGCGAGAAATGCTTCCGTAGTAAGATCACTTACTAGTTCCAAGTGTATTGCCTTTGTGGCAATACACACGAATAGCGATATGTAGCCTTTAGTTTGATAGGTTTTTCTCCCAATTTTTGTTTTTATTGCAATAGGACCAGCATAGTCACATCCGCAATGTAAAAATGCCCGACTTGCTTGTACCCGTTGCTGTGGAAGATTTCCCATGATTTGTGTTGATGTAGCTTTCCTCTGTCGAAAGCACTTGATGCAATCATGTGTTATCTTTCGAAGCAAGTTTCTGCAGCCAATTATCCAAAATTCCTGACGGATCAAACGAATAACGCTGAAACGCCAGGATGAAGCATGCGTTGATGATAGTCGACAGCAATGAGCTTCGTTAAGGGATATCCCTTTGGTAGAATGATTGGGTGTTTAACGTTAAACGAGACGTTGGCTTCCTGGATCCTTCCACCAACGCGTAATATCCGCTCATCATCTAAAAAGGGAGATAGATTAGCGATTTGAGAGTTCTTACCAAAATGACCATGTGTTTGATAAAATGAAATATCTTCTCCAAAGCAAATATGTTGCATCCATTTGACCAGCTTACGTTTAGCATTATAAATTTCTTGAGGTCGAAGTTGATGGGAAGTTGCAATTGATAATTTCCGACTCTTTGCGATGAAACGATAGATGAAAGCGATGATTCGCACCAGGCGAATCCATGAAGAAACACGGGGTAGAACAATATTAAATGGATGATCCACGTTAACGATTAAACATGACCGTTGGTATAGTTTTCTCTCTTCCTCTTTACAATCTGGATGTTCCTGAAAGTGATGTTCTATAGGCCAATGATTTTCAGAGTTCCTTAACCAATAGGGACCGGTCCACCAAATTGGGTGATGAACTAGATCCAATGGTGGTATACCGCGAGAAGCACAGTCTGCTGGGTTTTGTTCAGACCTGATGTGGAACCATCTGTTTCGGGGAATGGTATTCAGAATTTCAGAAGTCCGATTTCCGACGAAGATATCCCACCGACGAGAGGGAGACGAGAGCCAAGAGAGAACAACCTGAGAGTCACTCCAAGCGTAGACATTCGAAAATCTTGTATTCAACGACCTTTGTACAGAAACGAGTAATCTGGCAAGCAAAAGTGCCCCACTTAATTCTAGGCGTGGAATGCTCAGCTGTTTAATTGGCGCAACGCGACTTTTAGCTGCGATGATATTGGTTTGGATTGATCCGTTGGCTAAAGTATGACGCGAATATATGACGGCGGCATAAGCAGAAGTCGAGGCATCCGAGAAACCATGCAATTGGAATGACACATCCGCTATACCTATGCATCGAGGTATGGTGATTTTTGTAAGCTCAGGAAGTTGTTGTCGATAATTTAACCATCGTGTTACGATAAATTCTGGAAGAGGGTCATCCCAGTTGACTTTCCGAAACCACAATTCTTGAAGAATAATCTTTAGCTGCACGATAGAGGGAGCAAGAAAGCCGAGAGGATCAAAAACTCTAGCAACCTCCCGAAGAATTTGGCGTTTAGTTACAGGTCCGTTGGTTGCTATATTTAAGCGAAACGAGAAGCAATCGATTTTAGGATTCCAGCTCAAACCAAGTACCTTCACCCAAGAATCTGCATCGCTATCTAGCGAAATGATTTTATTTTGATTTAGATCTCCTTGACTTTGTAGAAGCTCGGTGCAATTACTCTGCCACTTGCTGAGTTTTAAGCCACCTTTGGAAAGGAGCTCGATTAAGCACCTCTTCTTTAACATTGCATCAGTGAGAGTATCTCCACCTGACACAACGTCGTCAACATAAAAGTCGTTTAAAAGTATCTCTGCAGCCATAGGATGTTCCTTTTGATAATCATGTGCCAACTGTTTTAAGACGCGCACCGAAAGATATGGGGCGCATGAGGTTCCGTAAGTTACCGTACATAACCGATAATGTTCAATAGGATCTGATTCCGCTTTTCGCCAGACGATCCTTTGGTAATCAGTATCTTCATCTGAAACCCATATCTGACGAAACATTTTAATTATGTCTGCGGTAAACACATATTTGTGACGACGAAATCTTAAACAGACAGAGAAAAGATTTCGTTGAATAGGAGGACCACGAATCAAATACAACACGAATCTTCGTTGACGCGCTGCCCGGTTTAAATACTGCGTGATATGGTAGGTAGAAAACGTTCGGCCTTGAAATCTCCGACGCTGGTATCTTACGCATGTGGCCTAATAACAAATATTCTTCCAAAAACTTTGAATAAGACTGAGCAAGGGCACTATTTCTAGACATTTTCCTTTCCATTGCTGAAAGACGAGATATTGCACCTACGACAGTGTTAGCGAAAACGGGTTGATTTTTAAAAGGAAGGTTAACAATATATTTTCCATCCTTACTCCTTCTATGAGTTTTAATGAAGTGTTCTTCAATGGCCTTATCTTCTGTTGATAGAATTGATTCTGGATCGACTTCCTCAATTGTCCAAAAGGCCTGTAAAGTTGAATCGATATCGAGAATTGAATGATGGGACTGAATATCTTGCTCCACGCGTGAGCACAATTGTCCAGCTAATATCCAGCCAAAAATTGTTTTTTGGGCAATTGGTTGACCGTTTAAGCCACGAACGATTTTACCTTATCTGCTCCAAGCAAAATATCTACAGCACTTGATCGATTGAATGAAGGGTCAGCTAAGTTCAAATTTGAGATGTGATCCCAATACTTTAAATCGAATGAAGCAGATGGCATCACTGAGGTAATGTTTGACAGTATTAAGGTGTCTACAGAGATACTGGCAGAATTGAACCGAGAATAAATGACCATGGAAGCCAGACCTCTAGATGTCCCAGCACAATTTGCTCCAATGCCACTTATTGGGATGCGGGCGTTGGTTCGTCTAAGGCCAAGTCTTTGAATACAAGATTCGGTGACGAAGGAAACCTGAGATCCTGAGTCTATTAATAATCGAACATGCTGATGCTTTCCCTCACTATCGATAACTGTACCAATGGCTGTAGGTAGTAAAGTTTGTGGCAGACACTGTGCGATATTGATAGTGTTGTTTGTGACGAGATGTGAAATCGATGACGATGAAGGCGAATGTGGATTAGATTCCGTCGATTGATTTGATTTTTCCCAGTTAACTGTGCAAGGATGCACAAGAGAAGGGTGTCGACCATTACAAATTTTACAGCGAAATTTCGACTGACAACGAGCTGAACTGTGACCACTGCGTAAATAATTAAAACAAAGCTGCTTGGACTTAACCAACTCCCTCCTGGCTCCTATATTCATTGCGGAAAATTGTGTACATTGTGAAGGCATATGTAGCGAGTTACAAATTGGGCACTGGTTTGATGACGAGACATGCATGCTTTTGAAAACAGGCGGCCTTTTAATAGACTCTCGTGTGTTTGCTCTACACGATTCTAGAGCCTCACAGCGTCGTTCGAGAAAGTTTAAAAACTGCTGTATTGTGGGATATTAAAAATCTATACTATGTGCTGACCAAGCCTGCCGAGTATCTGGATCCAATTTGCTAACAATTACATAAATCATCCATGGATCTCTTTCGAAACAATTCAAAGAGTTGAGACCTCGTGAAATCTCATCAGCGCAGTCAGATATTTTGCGAAGAGTTCCAACGTTAGAACTCTGAAGCGAAGGAAGTTTCACGATGGTTTCCACAAGACTGTTTATAATGTACCGTGGCCTATTGTACCTTTTTTCTAGTCTTTCCCATGCCTGTTCATATGTGGGATCAGACAATGGGATATGGCTTAGTAAGTTTAGCGCATCGCCCCGAAGGGACGAGCGAAGAAAATAAATTTTTTGTGTTGCCGACAAGTTTTCTTTGTTATGAACTGAACTCTCAAACATGTCCCTAAAGGATGGCCACTCACGATAATTTCCCGAGAAAGGTTCAATATGGAATTTTGGAAAGTTTTCGATGAAGTGTGTTGTGTCCGATTGTTGCTGTAGAGGATTTTGTACGTTTCGCAAGGTGTTGACTGCTTCTGAATTAGATGTGTTCGACTGAGTCTGTACAGGGATTTGTGTGTTATGCGATGGGTTGACTTGGACTTGGTTCATTTCTGGTTTTTTTCTATCCCGAATAGAAGAAAGTAAAATTGATTTTATAACGAGATACTTTGACTCGAACTCTTCGAAGTCGGGTTCAGGGTCAGAGTACCCTTCATCCTCTGCTAGTGCATACATTTGACCTTGAGAAGTATCAAATTTACACCACAAGTCTTCAAGTTTTTCTAGCCTAACTTCTAAAGCCTCTAAGGTTACAATGTCGGTGATTTTCTCCGTAAAGGTTCCCAACTTGGTTAGCGAGCCCTTTAAATTACCGCGAATCGAACGCAAAACCGAAAGACCGAGGTTTCTGCTCATCTTAAATGTATTGAAAAAATGTCTATCAACCACGATAACGAAACGCGCCAAAAATGCAGCTGTTCTCTTATGTGTGAGCGTATGAATGTTGGTTTGTATACACAAATTTTATAAACCGACGTGCAAATTCTTTCTTGAATAACCAGCGTATGAAATGATTTTCTCAAATAAAATTCAATAGTTTATTACGATACATGCAAATCAAATAATTCATGCAACCATCTAATAAGTAACAGGTGAGCACGAAGCCGAAACGAGAAGCGTACACCAAAGTCCAAAGTTCATTTGAATTAATCACTGAGTAGAACTGTTTTATATAAATTCAATGAGATCCAGCGAGAGAAAGATGATTTTGATTAACCAACGTTAATCACAAACGATGAAAAATGTAGAATTAGTTCCAGATCCAAGACGAAATATACTAATATCCTAATCCGGCTCGATGTGGACCAAAAATATGTATGAGAATATGAGTCTGAGAAAAATGAAGGACCAGCACTTGAACTGAATGTATGTAAGAGTAAGGAAAAGGCGACGAAAAATATAAAAAATTACAATATATTTGTTTAATGACTTATCTGTTCTGTGTTCGAAATCCAAGTGGAAGAGAAAAAAATCTTGGACATAGTTGTGGACTGATTTAGACAATTCTGAACAATTTCTTAAACTACATGAGCATTAATTCTGAACAAATTCTTTAAGGTCTGATTATAATATTAATAAATCCAACAATTAGACAAAACATTTTTTTTTTGTTAACAATATAATATTTTCAAACACATACATGCATTTTTTTAATTATAGACTCTTTCCGAAATAGTTTTTTGCACGTCATCTGTCTTCATACAAACAATCTTCATTCGAGGAAATAACTCTCCTTCCAACGTTTACGAACAATTTTTGAAAACCCCTCAAAATATCCTTGAGTAAATCCATTTCCTTAAAAATTCATGCCCTCATTTCATCTCTGAAGTCATGTCACCTATTGCAATTGCTCCTCCATCACCGGAGAAATTCTTACATTGAAAAAGGAAAAAAGCCACCCTGTTTATTGATTCCCATTCGTGTACCAGAGGGGGTTTATAAATTTTGTATTCGTATGGTGAATTTGTACTTTCTTCCTGCCTGTAGCTGTCGTGCAGGAAGAAATAGTTAAAGCCTCTAATTAAAAATTTAAAATCCCCAAGGATTGCGTTTTTCATTTCCAAATTGTAGTCTCAAATGAAATTTAAGAGGGGGAACTAAGTATATACCTACATAGAATCTCTCGCAGTTAAGGGTATTTAATTTCTCCGAGAGGGCTTCAGGTCATTTGGGCAAACTATCAACTTGTTTTTCATAAACCAAACTTGTACTTGGCACCATTTCCACCGGTTGAATATTGGAAAAAATTTGCCACTCACTCACTCACTTACATATGCGGTCGACTTACAAGAGTGCTGCCAGAGGCTTTGGTTAGATGTGGCACCTCATGCCAGCGAACACACGATGTGGCATCTGTATGCCATGTCGACCCGACCCATGACCTAACCGAACCTCGGCAACATGATGGAATTTTGTCAGAATGCCAAAAATCAACAGCTGTCTAGTGTGGTTGTACACTAGAGTTGAATACCAGACTTTCAGCGTATTCAACAATATGACTACGGATATTGAAAGGCAATTCGTATCTGACACCAATGTACGAGTACTCATAGGAAGATATATTCAATAAACGAGTATTTACAGAGAGACATGACGTTTTCATCGTATTCCAGACATTGAAACGACACTGGTGTGATAAATATGAAGGATTTCTCATTGCCTCGAGAAAATGGAATCTATTTTCAAAAGCATTACTATTTGGTCATGCGGCTATCACTAATGACAATTGAAGTATGCAATGATTGTGGTAGAGATAAATTGAATCTTAATTTAAGCAATGCATTTTGCTCCTATGATTCTGTTTCAATTGGATTGAGTGCTTCGGTACATAGTTTCGTTTCGATAGAATTGGGTAATATGAACCTCAGGACTTTTTCATTTCTTAGTTTTCGAAAGGAATGCATTTTCACATCAGGCAGAAAAAAATATGATAGAAACATAGATATCGTAGAAAATATCCTTAAAAATACCTCACCGAGGAACAGAATAGTGAACATTTGGTTTCAATCGTCTCAATATTCATCAGGACCTCTTTCAGCGAATTAAATCGAAGTGGCCACGAATAGCGATGGCAATCTTTAGTCGGCAACGACTCAGATGAGTTGTTGCGTTTCGGTCGAATACTACTAGGTAATCCTATCAATCTACTGTGCATGTCTCAGCAAACTAGACCGATGAATTCGAATTGTTTTAACTTTTAGGCGCTGTACAGCTCGACATAGTTTTTGGTTGAATGCTTTACAAGGTAGTAAGTCATTAGAAGCACAAATCTCTCTAAACGAACAAGCGCCTCTTTATCCTTTTTCAATAAAATTTACGCCTCTGCGTCATAAACTGGGACGACCAATGCTTCATAGAGCGTTATATTGGTTATCTGAAACAAGCCTCTGCTACTCAATAGACGTATGAGCCCAACACACAGCGATTGGCCAAAGTTACTTTCCAAGCGATCTCAAGGTGGTGTTGTTGTTTATATTACCTCCGGAGCCTGCGTAGATAAACATCTAATACACATGTAATACTTTTCTTTTGCCCGCCTGAGGCGACGTTTTGTCCGAGTCGTCGATGTTGTGTGTCCTTTCTTGATGAGATTTTCACAGCTTCAGCTTCAATAACGCAAATGCCATATAAGCTACATACTGTGCTCTGTCGAGAATTTCTATACCATCCACATGTGCAGTTGAACAGACTTGTGTCTCTCTGGTCTAGTTTCGCGCAATACCCTCAAGTACAATGTTAAACAAATCCCATGATAATGGGTAGCTTTGTCGAAAGCCCTTTTTGACACCAAAGGTTTTGGTAAAATGATTACCGATCCTCACGGAATTGCGAGCTGTCTCCATGTTCGCCATGACGTGACTTCATTCATTTTCTTTCGAAATGCCTGTATAAGGTATAGGTGGCCTTAAAATCGACAAATATGTGGTGGCAATCGATCTTAAGATCATCCACTAATGTAAATATCTAGGCCTGAAATCATACTGATAAGGATCATTTAGTTGGTTGCAAAAGGTTTTAAGCGATTACACGATATAGTAAAAAAGATTTTAAAGACACAGACTAAAGAGTTTCCTTTAATACTGAAATTCCATTTGCCATGCTTTCGTCCGATCATATTTTTTAGATAAATAGGTGCATGCTCTTCACAAAGCCATCTCTCAAGTGGTAGTGGACTGGCTTACAAATCGGAAGATTTAGCGTTCGAATCCCAACCGCGTCCGAAAGACATTCAATTTTTCACTCAACCAAAATCAAGTACTCGTAAGATGAGTTTTAAACATGACTAAATATTTTTTTTTTTTTTTATCACTTAAATTACTCTTATGTATATGCTAGACAAAAAAACGCTTAAAAATTAGCTTAAATACTCGTAACTTAAAAATAATCTTATTGTAACTTACTGCGGGCACTCTAAATTAAACATAACACTTAAACTATGTCTTTCGACGAATCTTACAGTCTAATTTTATTTTTAGATTTATTAGAACTAAGAAAATAAATTTTAATTAAAAAAACTTAGTATCTGGACATTTTCTTTTTATCTATAAAACTTAAACCTAAACCTATAAACTACCTAAAAAAATAAATCTTAACCTACTTACATCTACATAATATATATATACATAATATATAAATATATGCATATATATATTTTTTTTTCATAAAATATATATTTTTTTGTTTTTATATTTTTGTTTTCTTAAAACTTAAACTTAAACTTAAACCTACCTAAAACTATGTAATCCGGCCATGGCTAAAAAAAAAATTAGGCTGGCCCACATTGCTTCACATGAAGCTAACTATCACTGGAGGAGTTCGACGACGAAGCATCCTCCCCTTCAACAAGCCACCAAAAGTGTTGGTGCTGCCGAGCAACATCCCTCATGCCGCGACTCCCCGCCACCCTACTGAAACGGAGACGCTCCACACCTAGTAAGATGAGTAGTTAACTAAAAATTAACAACAAGCCAACTTCCACTAAGAATTTAGTCTCCCCACGGATGCCACTCCTGCAGCGAAATAACCAATGAGCCCAAATAACTTTCCTTCTCTCTCTATCCCATTTTCTAGAAAACCTAACACATGCTGATGCATTATAAAGGGTCCGCCATCTAACGTTTTTTTTTTCAACTAGTGCTTCTTTCGTGAATGGTAACACTTAGCTCATGTCTGATTCGACAGATGATTAGTTTTATCCTTCCGCTGAACGAATATGGCTTGAACAACGCTGGGAACGTGGGCCTGCGATCGACTTAGAGAAGATGCCGGTTTTGCCAAAAAAATCATCTTTTCAGATGAAGCTCATTTTGATCTTGGCGGGTATGTAAACAAGCAAAATTGTCGCATTTGGGGCACAGAAAACCCGCACGCATATACTCGTATTGAAAAGCCGATACACCCAAAACGAGTCACTGTTTGGTGCGGATTTTGGTCCAGAGGCATAATTGGGCCATTTTTCTTTTTTTTGGCCGTTACAGTCAATGGCGATCGTTATCGGGCCATGTTGAACGAATTTTTGTTCACAAAAATTGAAGAGGAGGATATTGGCAACATTTGGTTTCAACAGGACGGCGCTACGTGCCACACATCCGAAGCTACACTCGATGTTTTGCGCCCTGTTTTTGAAAATCGCATTATCAGCCGCAGAGCTGATGTCGTTTGAACACCTCGGAGCTGCGATTTGACACCGTTGCACTATTATTTGTGGGTGTCGTAAAAGATAAGTGTTACGCCGACAAGCCAGAGACAATTGACGCTTTAAAGGACAATATTCGTGAAGCCATTGGTGAAATACAGCTGTACACAATCGATAATGTGCTTAAAAATTGGACCGATCGTGTAGGCTACTGCATGGCCAGCCGAGGCAGCCATTTGAATGAAATTATTTTCCATTATTAACCGGAAGGATTGTACTTTCAAATAAAAAAATAAATTTGAGAAAATATTCAGTAGTTTTTTTTTATAGCATTTTCAAAAAAAATTTTTTTTGGCGGACGGACCCTATATGTAAGTGTATTCACATCCACTTCAGTGTTAAGTTCTTTTTCTTAAAAAAAAATCTAGGCTGTCAGTACTAAGTACCAGCAGCATTGTTGGACTTAAGTTTGGATATGGCGATCCTCACTGCTTAAAGTTCGGGTGGACAAAATTGCTAGCCATCATAGTCAAGGTTGAATGGTCCTTTGCTGGAAAATGCTTCTTCCATATTCTCAGCACTTCTGCTCGTAGATCTCTCTTATCCAAATTTTTCTCTATTTCCTCGATCTCGCGCTTCTCGTGTTCTCAATTTGCCCCTGATAGGTTGCTGCTAGTCTTTCCTTTTTTGCTTGTAGAGTTTATGAGTTTACGAGCCACTCTAGCTCTTCTTTGTAGCGGCACTCTATATGTTTTCCGTTGCGCTGCATGCGTCACTCGGCATTTGTTGTCATAGGTGGTGGGGTCGACTTTGCCACTGGGTTTCGGGACAAGATATTAGAGGCGCAGGACGTCGATTGCGGTTAAGGGGGGACATTTGATTTGTAAAGTCCCTGGCAGTATTTTTGCTCACAGTACTCTCTCCCAATCAATGTTGGCACCTTGAAAAGTCGCACATCTAGAATACAGAAGGGGCACTTTGCATCGATAGCAATGTTTTTGATTTTATTTGTTTATTTATTTCCTTATTAACTAAATTGTGTACAGATTTATGTTTTCCACGAAGCCTTATTGGCTTTTCTGCAGTAGGTAGGATTTCACAGATTGGTTCAGATTTTAAAGTGCGCTAACTTAAAAAAATAAAAACTTTTAATTCAAATAAGACTAAGTTCAGAATAAAAACCAAATCTTTCAGCAGTTTTTTTCTTGTATTGAAATTTTCTGAGATTAGGCAGAAGTTCATTAAGCAACGTTGGAAATCTGCATGCAGGTTGTCTTCTACCATATGTATTGTACGATCTTTCGGTCTATAGTAGTCTTTGGGCCTTCTTGTATTCTGTTCGTACTCAAAAAAATCTTTTTGAAGCGCATGTCATCGTAATATCGATAAACCATATATAGCCCTTCTTAGGTCCGAGCGTAAGTTTTCAATATGTTTATCCTAGATTAAGTGACTATCGATTATCACTCCCATATATCGAAAACATTCAACTATCTCGATAGGTTAGTTAGAAAGCGAAGTTGGACACGAAGTGCTTTATCACTTTGGATTATCGATGTGACCGTATGCAAACATCGATGCTGAACAACAGTGGTTGTGTCATTTCTGTAGGCGAAGGGGACACTGTTTCTGAATACCCGAAGTAATTCGTTTGAGCAAAGAATAAATAGTAATGGCCTAAATTCGGATCCCTATGGAACTCTGTATTTGACTAATTTCTTCTCACTAAAATTGTTGTCTATTTTGATACATAAATTGCTCGAATTCGGGTTATCACGAAGCGTTCGAATGTCGGTTTTTTCTAATGCTGATGCTAACTTTTCATGGTCTAATATATAGAATGTTTTACTAAAATTTATAAATACGACTATGACTAGAAAGTGACTATTTTTATTTAACTATATTAGTGAATTCGCCAAGAAGCTGCAATATACGAGTAGAAGCTTCCATAGTGGAAGTCATGGCCCACATAGGAATTGATTTCCTTACATAAATGATATTATAAATATGTACTTGAATAAGAAATAAAAGTCTATACTTTTTGTTTTTGAAATCCGTATTGTTTTTCTGTGAATTAACAAATTAAGAAGCACTTTTCTATTACTGGTAAAGTAGGTATTGGCCTGTAGTTATTAGGTTGTACCACATGAAATGTCCGATTTTATAGTAAAAATTTAAACCCAATATTTTTTCGTAAATTTTTATTCAATCAAAATAGTATCCGTTGGCATCTATGACATTCTTCCAACGTGATACAAGGTCAAATATTCTTTTTTCGTAGAAGTGCTGACTTTTTGAGACTTTTATGACCTTTGCTCGGTTCCGGAAGACCTTCTGCCGGCAAAATGAATCCAAATTACGGAAAGGATGGTAATCCAATGAGGAAATATCGGGAGAGTACGGTTAATGCGGAGGAATTTCAAATCCAAACTGCAACAATTTTTGCATCGTTACTTGTGAAATATGGGGTCTAGCATTGTCATGCAAAAGGATCGGACCGTGCCTATTGACCAACGTAGGTTGCCTTTCAGCCAATCTGGCATGCAATATGTCGATTTCCTCACAATATTTGACAGTGCTTATCGTTTCTCCTGGTTGAAGAAATGAAAAGTGGATTGGTCCTTTCGATGTCCACCAAATTGTCACCATAACCTCTTTTAGGTGTGTGTTTTGGTTTTTCATCTGCATCCAACCGCAGCCCATATCTTTTACGATTATCATACAGTATTCCCTTTTCATCACAGGTGACTAAAACGGTTCAGTTTGATTTCTTAATGTAAGCGATGCGCAGATTTCCAGGCGCCGCCGTAGTTTTTTAGGATTCGTTCAGTTTATGGGGTACCCACTTATTGAGTTTGTTTACCTTCCCTATGAAAGGTGTAGGCTGACAACAAAGATGACAACTTATTGTCATTGGGGATTCTCAAATGGTTTCTGCAATCTCCCGCATTGGGTCCGCATCAACCGTTGCTCTTAAAGCATCGTCGTCAACTAACGTTTCCGGCTTCTTACATGGTTCATTTTCGGGCTGAAATCTCCCGAACGGAACATTCCAAACCAACGTCGTACCGACCAACGTGCGTTCGTTTACCGCTACATCCTCAAATGCGTCATTAATGTTTTTCATTGCCAATGACGCAATATATCCCATTTTAAATTCGTAAAGGAAAAGGGTTCGAATTTGAACTGCCGATAGTATGGTAAACAATTCCTAGAAAAAAAGATAACGGTACTTGTAACGATTCCTAAAATTCACACACGTCAAGCACACGAACCACTTTATTTTATAAAAAAAGAAAATTTAACGTTCTGGCACAGATGTTCACTGGAGGAGTTCTTATTTCCGACTGAGCGACATTTCATGTGGTACGAGTACAACCCAATATTTAATTATCTTTTGAGATCCTTTTTCGGCCTCGACTAAATTTTACAACGCTAAATCTATGTTCTTCAATAGGGACATAATAATTTTGTATTTTAGTACAAACGCACCCTTAAACATTTTTTATGATCTGTCAATGTCAAAACGACGTTGGTCAAGGTTTACATTTTTATCATGTGAAGTTCAAGAACGAGCAACGTTTGGAAATTATAAATAATTATTACCGAAGTTCTGAGTCGGTTGTCACAACTTTAAGAGCGCTTACTTCAATTTTCGGTCGCAATAATCGTACCACCAGACAGGCTGTGCGTGCTATAACGGATAAATTCGGGTCAACATGTTCAGTATTGAATGTTCCTGTGCCAGTGAGACAACGCACCGGTCGAAGAATCGAAAATATGCCAGCAGTAAGTACTTCATTTCAAAATGAGGCAAATCAGTCGATTTCAGGAATTGATAATCTCTCAGTCCACATAGAGATCTTAGACTACACCCTTACAAGATCGAAGTAACTCAAGAACTGAAGCCTCTTGATCATTTGAAGTGCCGAAACTTCTACGATTCGGCTCTGCACAAGTTTGAATAAGATCCTGAATTTCTTCGAAAAATCTTCCGGAGCGATGAAGTTTATTTTTTGCTTACTAGCTTGTGTTATTGGACAGCAATAAACCCACATGTGGACGTATTTTTTCGTCTATGAAAATGATCACCAACTTACGGTCAATAGAGTTCGCTATTGTGCCATGTTGGAAGGCTATTTTTGGTCAGAATTGTATGGGCTTGATATCAGCGATATGTGGTTTGAATAAGATTGAAGTTTGAAACAATTGATCTATTGAAGGCAAAGTTCGGTAATCGTGTAATCTCGAGAAATGATCCGGTCGACTGGCCACCTCGCTCACGCGATTCAACGCCGTTGGATTTCTTTTTATGGGGTTACGTTAAGTCGTTAACTTATGCCAAAAGTCAACAACGTTAGAGGAGCTCAGGAACAAAATCGAACGTGAAATTGCCAACTTTCCCGACAGATATCTGTGGAAAAGTGGTGTAAAATTGGCTCCAAACAATCTATCGTTGCAAACGTTCTCGCGCTGGTCATATAAACGAGATCGAATTCCATACCCAAATCTAACACGTATAAATTATCTGGAATAAATTTCAGCCTACCTCTATCTCTCTGCTCCGTTCGGTTAAAAAATATTGGAAAATTTTATTTTCTTCTTTTTTAATATTAATTTCAACCAGAACTATAATTTTTCAATTTCTTAACAACTCCTTAATATCAATACAAAAAGAATTCCAATTTCTTCGCATTGATCTTATGTTATGGCATAAACAGCACAAATTTTGTTTTCTTTAAATTGTTGCTGTTAGAATCTAAGTAACGTACAAACTATCGTTGCCGTTTGTGTTCTCCTTTCCTTTTTGATATAAATAATTTTGGTTTCGCGATTGCGCACACAGAGTGCAATATTTATTGAGAGCGTGTTATTTTGTTTACTTCATTAAGAGTGCTTATCAATATCGGTTGTGTGCTCTCTATTCTTCTTGCAAGTACTTTTCCTGCGCTCTCCCACACAAATCTTCAGTTTTCGGTTTTCGCTTTACCCTTTGCCAACCAGAGCAGATGTTTGTGACATACTCGTACATCATTGTCTCCGTCATGACTGATGGTAGATGGTAGAGGTAGCAACGTTGAAACGTTCGAACCATGCCTTTAAAACGAAGCCTATGAGCCTCAAGACCTAAGACAAGTGTTATGAAATGTAACGCAATCACAAAAAACATCGCACAAATATTTAACTCAAGTGTTCTTTTTCTTCGTTACCATATTTACATACTCATGTTTACACTTAAAAACTATCGAATTAACTTAAAGGCTAAGCCGCCACGTATCATGTACAAACATATGTACTCGTATGTATTAACTTTTTCTATTTTCTGCTCATCTCCTCGTCATATCAAAACCTTTCTTCCTACAGCAACGGTTCAGGTTCAACACAAACAGGGATCTTTTCAAAATCTGCGGCTATTGTTCGATACAGGTTCCCAAGTGCCATTCATAACCGAACGTGCTGCTCAACGCTTGGGCCTTAAAGGCAAACCAGCCCGGATTCCTATAACTGGTATAGCTTCGACTTCTGACAGTGTAACTAATGGATTGGTTTCACTTAAACTTCACTCTCGTTTTAATGAGCAATTTATTGACTTTGAATGCTACGTAATTTCAAAACTTACTTCCCTATTACCTTCTTCAACAATCGCTAGTCTAAATACCAACAGAATACGGCCGTTTCAACTTGCTGATCCTGATTTCAACAAACCCAGTCCTATCGACATCTTGGTGGGTTCCGATAAGGTCTTCAGCGAAATAACCTGTCCTATACAACCAGCAATAAATGTCTTTCCTGACACCATTCCAACTATTCCAACAAGTTATCGCTGGTCGTCTTGCACTAACTCCTCAGATCCTAAATGGAGGATTACAATCATATTGCACTGAATTAGATTTTGCGTTAGAGTTTGACCTTTAACGGTTTTGGCGTTTGGAAGATGTTTCCAGCCAACCCATTTTGAGTGTTGAAGAACAACAAGCAGAAGACCATTTCGCCATTTCTGATGGTCGGTTCATGGTGGAACTGCCATTCAAACAAACAAAACCAAGATCTCGAATTCGGCAACTCTTTCCAGATCGCCTTAAGCAGATTACAATCTATAGAAAGAAGATTCGCATCAAACCCGGAGTTTCAAAAGCAATACTCGAATTTTATACAAGAATATTAGTCCTTGGGACACATGGAAGAGATACCTTTTAATGAAATCTCAAATACGCCATGCTACTACTTGCCTTATCATGCCGTTTTGAAGACTGACAGTACGCCAGTCGGCCAAAACCACCTCCCTTCTATCTCTTAACGATTGTCTTCTTGTCGGCCCCACAATCCAACGTGACATTTTTTCGATTTCTTTGCGCTTTCGTCGTCACGCATACACTATTTCGGGGTACATCGAGAAGATGTATCGACAGATTTGGATATCTCCCAAACATACAAACTTTCAGGGAATACTTTGGCGAGAGACGCCTGAAAGCAAGGTTAAACATTATCGGCTGTTAACTGTTACGTATGGTACTTGTTCCGCACCCTTTTTAGCAGTCCGCGTTTTAAAACAAGTTGCTCTTGACTCTATTGACAGTCATCCTGTTGCAGCAGAAGTTATATTGAACGATTTTTAAGTCACTGGAGCAGATACAATCGGCGAGTTGAGTAAACTTCACGCAGAATTGGTTGAATTGCTCAAATCAGCTGGATTCCATTTGAGCAAATGGACCACCAATTGTTATTATCTCTGCAGGAGGAGCAACGTGAGATTTCACCTATTGATTTTGAGGACTCTAATGCTGTCAAGGTTCTCGGTCTGCTATGGTGTCCATCCCCGGATTGCTTCTCCTATAGGGTTCGCTTGGACACAACTACAAACATCACAAAACGTCGAATCCTGTCGGAAGCATCACGAATATTTGATCCCATCGGTTTCGTTGCACCTGTGGTAGTATCCGTCAAAATTCTTCTGCAAGACCTTTGGCAGGAGAAGATCAATTGGGATGAACAAATTCCGGAAGAACTTGCTAGACGTTGGACACGAATACATCAAGAACTTCATATCCTCGAGTCCCTGCGTATTGCCAGACCAATGTGGTCCAACAAACAAAACTGGGAGTTTCATGGGTTTTGTAATGCATCTTTGGACGAATCGCAGCAGAGGTTTACTGCAGAAGCATCAACGTGGATGGATCAATTGCGGTAACATTGGTAGAAAAGTAAGGTAGCTCCAATCGAAACTATTTCACTTCCTCGTTTAGAACTTTGTGGAGCCCTTCTCTTAACTCGTCTAATTAACAAAATTAAGATTTATTTGCAGCAAGATCAGATTAAACTTTTTGCCTGGACAGATTCATCTATTGTGCTCCACTGGTTGTCGGCACCTCCAAAAAAGTGGTCAGTTTTTGTCGGCAATAGGACGTCCGAAATTCTGTCATCAATGCCGCGAAAGTTGTGGAATCATGTTCGCTCAGCCAGTAATCCAGCAGACGTCGCTTCTCGAGGGATTAATCCATCGCTTTTGTCATCTCTTAAAATCTGGTGGAATGGGCCAGAATGGCAATGGCTAAAGGCAGATCAGTGGCCAGTTTCGAACGCGAACGTGAAGATCATTACAAGTGAACAATTGGAAGAGAGAAGTATAGCAAAATCTAAGGTACTTGTATCCAATATTAACACAACTAACATTTTGGAAACCCTTTTACATAATTCGTCTAGTTGGTCTAAATGTTATCGAATCGTCGCGTATTTATTTCGTGCTCTGCCAAAGCGCCGCCGGTTGGCTACTGGTTACCATACTTTAACTACTAAGGAACTTTTAAACGCAAAAACTCATTTAGTCAAATCCGCACAGTGTTCTTTATTTGCCTTTGAAATCTACAGAATCAAAAGAGGTAAAATATTATCAAAGTGAAATAAACTCGTATCACTAAGCCCATTTGTTGACTCTTTCGGAGTGCTTCGTGGTTGCAAAATTCGGAACTTTCATATAATGAAAAACACCCTATTATTCTGTGCAAATCACATCCCATATCAAGGCTTATAGCGCAATTCATACATAAACATCATCTTCACGCTGGTACTAGCCTAACGTTTTCAATAATTAGCCAACAATTCTACATCCTCGGTTGCCGCAATCTTCTTCGCAAATTAGCCCATGACTGTGTTGTGTGTTTCCGGCAACGTTTGACTGCGTCTACACAGCTAATGGGAAACCTGCCGAAACAAAGAATTCGCTTTTGTAGACCTTTTAGTAAAGTCGGTTGTGATTATGCCGGCCCCATAACCTTGCGTTTGAATCGTGGTAGAAACCTTAAATTTGTTAAGGCCTATATATCACTTTTTGTCTGCTTTGTGACAAAAGGAATTCACCTTGAGTTGGTCGGCTACTTATCTTCGGACGCCTTTTTGCTAGCCCTGGATCGTTGCGTTGGGCGTCGTGGAAAAACCAAGGAAATTTGGAGCGACAACGGCATGCTAGGAGAGATGTTCGATCTTATTCGCAGTCAGCAGTACAACACCATCGTTTCGGAACATCTTTCGCGAGATAACATCAGCTGGAAATTTATACCTCCCTCTGCTCCTCATTTTGGCGGTTTGTGGGAGGCGGGTATAAGGTCTGTTAAGACCTGCATTTGAAACGAGTCATCGGTGACAACAAACTGACGTATGAAGAAATGTACACTCTCCTCACAAATATTGAATACCTATTAAATTCACGCCCAATGTGGCAAACAGCCGACGGGGAGCCATCCGCTCTTACCCCATCCCATTTTATGATAGGGGAATTATACACCTCAGTCCCACAACCAGACGTATCGAATTTAAACTATTCTGTTAAGACTAATTGGTATGCATTACTGGTTCTCTTACAAGGCTTTTGGAAGCATCTCTGCAGCAGCGACCAAAATGGCAGAACGTTCAACCCAATTTGAATGTGAATGACGTTGAATTCTTGAAGGAACCCAACCTACCACCCTCTAAATGGATTCTCGGGCGAATTATAAAGGTACATCCTGGAACTGATAACAATGTCATAGTGGTCACTGTCCGCACCAAACATGGCAACTACTCGTATCTTCGAAATATCGCCAAGGTCGCACCACTTCCTTTTGCTGAAAGACCGGAGCCTTTCAGGAGGGCAATCACAAAAAACATCGCACAAATATTTAACTCAAGTCTTCTTTTTCTTCGTTAACATATTTACATACTCATATTTACGAGGACACTTAAAAACTATCGAATTAACTTAAAGGCTAAGCCGTCACGTATCATGTACAAACATATGTATGTATTAATTTTTTCTATTTTCTCCCTGTACTTGCCTTTCGCACAGCACAGTGAAGCAAGTGCATACTTTAATTCGCTCACTTTGCTGTTGACCGCCAACCACTACACATCTTGTCTTGTCATCAAAATTCAAAATTTTGTAAAAATAAATAATTATAACGTTTTGCAAACCAAGCATTTTTAATTTTAATTAATTATAAAAAACTAAGAATCGGTTCACAAACAATAAAACAACAAGTTTAACGTCCTGCTAAGGATATTAAGCATATGTATATTTTGACGAGGGGCTCATAAAAACAGTCGTTATATTCTCCTCTGAGGAGGGCGGCTGATAAAAGTGAATTTATACTTGAGGCGAGTTATTACGAGATGCTCGTTCAGATGCCTGAAACTTGATATTTCTTGCTATTTCTAAAGACAAATCTGCATCCGAAATAGGCGTTCCTTACTTTCTCGGTAGCAAGTGATGGAGTATATGTCGCAGTTATTCATCCTTCTTCTTACATTCAATCGGACTTCTTGTATGGTAGTTAGATTTGCTTTATAGCAGTCTAGAGTCGCCGAGTACCGAAAATTATTTGCGCTTTCTTAACAGCATGCATCGTCAATAGTGGTATCATTCCTATTAGATACGTTCGGTTCTTTCGTAGCCTTATATAATTTCTTTTTTTATTTGAAAGTACAATCCTTCCGGTTAATAATGGAAAATAATTTCATTCAAATTTCATTCAAATGGCTGGCCATGCAGTAGCCTACACGATCGGTCAAATTTTTAAGCACATTATCGATTGTGTGCAGCTGTATTTCACCAATGGCTTCACGAATATTGTCCTTTAAAGCGTCAATTGTCTCTGGCTTGTCGGCGTAACACTTATCTTTTACGGCACCCCACAAATAATAGTCCAACGGTGTCAAATCGCAGCTCCGAGGTGGCCAAACGACATCAACTCTGCGGCTGATAATGCGATCTTCAAAAACATGGCGCAAAACATCGAGTGTAGCTTCGGCTGTGTGGCACGTAGCGCCGTCCTGTTGAAACCAAATGTTGCCAATATCCTCCTCTTAAATTTTTGTGAACATAAATTCGTTCAACATGGCCCGATAACGATCGCCATTGACTGTAACGGCCACTCCTTGCTTATTTTCGAAGAAAAATGATCCAATTATGCCTCTGGACCAAAATCCGCACCAAACAGTAACTCGTTTTGGGTTTATCGGCTTTTCAATGTATGCGCGCGGGTTTTCTGTGCCCCAAATGCGACAATTTTGCTTGTTTACATACCCGCCAAGATCAAAATGAGCTTCATCTGAAAAGATGATTTTTTTTGACAAAATCGGCATCTTCTCTAAGTCGATCGCAGGCCCACGTTCCCAGCGTTGTTCAAGCGTATGCACAACCATATTCGTTCGGCGGAAGGATAAAACTAATTATCTGTCAAATCAGACATGAGCTAAGTGTTACCATTCACGAAATAAGCACTAGTTGACAAAAAAAACGTTAGATGGCGGACCCTATATATTCTCTTTTACACCGCTATTTAGTTGACCTAGTTTCCTTTAGATATAAGCGACCAGCCAGCAGTTCTGATTGCTGCTGCCCTTGGCCCAATTTGAGGTCTTCTGCCACCATTTCTTCAAAAACCCTGAAGCAAGCACTTACGGTGGACTTGAAACGTTGAATTCTGAGCAGTATTTGTCTGATCCTAAAGAGCTACAATATAACAGAGACATTAGTCTTGTAAATTATAATCGAATTATGTGAGTGGTTAAAACCGATCGTCAATACTCTGATAAGTTCTTATCCGTGCGGGTATAGATCTGTTTAATCCACCGTCGGCCCAAAATTCCCCTCGTAATAGAGCTAACAATATCCAATCGATACCCGCCAACTCTTCAAAAATTTGTACATTGCTTATTAAAGCGTATATAGGGATGAGCAAATGTGGAGTCATGTCTGGTTTTGGTATTGCTGCCAAACAAATATGGAGGACGTAGACTAAGAACGTGTGCTGCCCCATCTCGAGCGGATTCCATCATTTGATGTCAAAATAAGTCTTAGATGTGGCGGAATAGTATTTATGACTTCTTTAACATTGGCAGAGTGCAACTTCTTGCATATATAGCACAGATGTCATTCATATACTCAGTTGTTAAGGTGGGAGCAACAAAAATGGATGAACGACAGGAAAACAAAGTGCATGTGGTCATAAAAAAAATACCAACAACACGGGCGCAGCTATAATTTTGAGGTAACATGAAAATGTTTCTATTTAGGCTCCTCTTCAACTGCAGCACGGACCTCAACCAATCACTGTTTCTGTACTACGTACAATGAATTCCTTGTATTGTAACAACATAGATGCGTGGATACCAGGGCTTCAGCCCGAAAATTTTTTGAATCCAGCACAATAAAGAAATAACGTACCAGAAAGGACCAGCAGGTAGTAAGAGAACGTTCTGGTTAAGGCCCGGCACAACAAGCTGACAGCAAAAGTAACAGGCATAGTTATCCTCTTACATCCCTGTTGTCTTGATCTGCAGAAATTTGAGTCTAGCTTCTATCGTCATTTCCAATCGAAGATATGTACTGGATATGGCTTAATATATGTATCATCTCCAGTCATTTCGAGGTTAAGTGTGATAGCAATCAATATTGATCAATCAAAATATGAAGTTCTGCATTTGACACTTTGTCAAACAGTGTTTCGCAACACAATATAGAACTCATTTTCCTCTTCCTGATATAGGGGAAAGTATCGAGTTGCTAGCCCTGGACCTTTCGAACTACCCTATTGCACCTATTGCAAAGAACATCATCGTAACGCCTATCATATGGATCGGTGATGTATTATATTTTTTTACGCTCACGATCCTGGAGGAATTCTATTCAAATTTACGAGTATATGGGGTCTCATTGAAGGAAAATAAATGTTTTTCGATGATAGGAAAACGAAACTGATTCCCAAAATATCGATTCAATGACAGAATAACCTGAAAATTTGCATACACATACGAGTACAGTCATCCTTAATGCATATTGCCCTTAAAAATGTTAACACGTGTCGGTTTGGAGATTGAATAGTTTTATCCCCTACTAGTTTACTGATTCATCCATCCAAACATTTCACAATTACTTCTGTAAAATTTCACAATGTTTTACTGTTCGCATAACCGGCATCCGAAAACCCTCTCGTTTGTGTATGCCTACGTAGAGAAATATCTTAAAAGGACCTCTCCTTTTCCGAATGAATAAATTCTAAGGCAAAAAAAAAAATCTGACTAAATCTGAGTTTTTATTCACATATGTATACACAAACCATCTAATGACAGGATGTTACAAAAAGCGCTCCCAACAAGAGAATATGTTTTCGAGGAAAGCCGTTTATACTGTACTAACATATCACACCCGTAGATCCGTACACTACCCCCCTTTACTGACAGGTATAGTATTCCTTAGTAAGACATTTCATCTCGTACAATATCTCTGTCGGAAGAAAACCCTTAAATCCTTTCCAGTTGTAAATGGAAGGACACACGGATTAGTATCCGTTTTACAAAAACAAAAAAAAAAAAGCAAATGCATAGAATTAGGTACAAATTTCCATTCCCTGGCAACCGCCTGGTTTGACTAGCAGATTAGGGACCCGCTCTTGTGGAGCGAAACAATGTCCTGAAAATTATTTTATTTTTATTTTCTCTCTCGCCTTATTCATCATCACACCCTGTGTATGAGGTATGCTGCTATTCTATTATTTGGGTTATACGTGAATGTGTGTTGGGAAGGATCCAAGCACTTCGCTTGACTAAAATTATGTTCATATAAAAAACCACCTCAAGCAATGTCGTTTAAATGAAATGAATAAACGGTCATGTGTATGCAACAAGGATACTCCCATTAGTTGTCCTTAGAACTTCAGTAGTTCGGAATAAAAAAAAGGAGTACTTAACCCAACCACAATGTATTATACGTGCGCATTCATATGTGTTATACTCATGCTTATGTATGCACATACACATACGGGTATTGCATGCTTCAGAACAATTGAATGATTTTCAAGAATAGCAATGAACAATAAAGTTATTCATCTGAAGTTTGCAAGGAAAGCGATTTGAAACTTGGCAGGATTGTACGTGCAATTGGCATGCATGTGCAGATATAATAGGTCGAGGAACACTTTAATTGATGAAATATTCGCATACGAAGAGAAAGAACTTTCTTCGCATTTTAACAAAAGAAGAGTGTTTTTAGCTTAGTGAACAGATTGTTAGAAGGTCTTTAATATGATATTACCTCAGCCTTCTAAGCAAATGCCAGCTCCATCTACGAGTATTCTAGGATAATGGGATTTGGCATTAGCAATAATTTTGCCTTAATGACGGAGGTTTGCTTTTTTGTTGCCTTTTCCTTGAATCTAGGACCGGGTTGGCATCATTTCATCCTATCTCATTCTGGTGAAGCGCAGATTCTTCCTTTTGTATAGTATAATAAGCGCGCGCTCAAGGATTTGTTATACTTGCACATAGCATAAGCAAGGACAAGTCAGGGAGGAAGGAAAGAGAAAAACCGGTGTACGTTGGTTTTGAATGATTGAAAGTTATAAGTATTTGGGAATAAAGAGACTGGAAGGCCATTCGATAAGCAAGTTCAATGGCTTAGGATGGAATCACGACATTATATTGTAGAATCCGTCCAAAGGTTGGCTTGGGGGTAGACTGCTTCATGGCGAAACGTAAAACATTCGTGTGAAAGTTTGAAGAAGCGTAATGACACTGACCATTTCATTCAACAAATAGCGACAAAGCCGATAATGCAATGTCGATGTTCGAGAGTTGCAATTAACTTGACAATACTGGTGCCTCCTATGAGTTTCATCACACGGTTCTAAGTCCTATGGATCCAATTTACCAATTGCACATCAATTTTTAGCATACCTGTCTCTATGTGGAATAGCATTCTAGTTAAGGGTAGCTTTGGATATTGAAGCCAGATTAGACGGGGTTACATCGCTTGAAGAAATCTAGACATTGCGTGGGTTTCTGGCGGTATCGAATATGTGGTCCGAGAATATAATTTTTTTTAGTTTTGACTATGTACCTATCACTCATAAACAATGGCTGGGACTTTAAATTTTGCTTTATCGACAGAAAGCAGCATTTTGTTTAAGAAGCATTAAATCCCACTCGAGTGGTAGTTCCGCAATTAGTTATGTAGTTAACATCGTTCGTTGGCAAACTGATTCGTAGCACGCATGGTAAGTAGACATATGAGCCTGATGTGAAACTCTGTCAAATTCTTTCAAATATCAAGTGCAACTATCGTACTGTTGTAGATTTTCGTTCCACTTTTCGATGCTACGAAAGTCATACTGCCGGTTAGTAGCAACTTTTTGTACTCTGAGATATTTCATCAGCTGGCGATTTTTCAACGTTTCCACGACCTTCGAAGGAAGGGACGTTAGTGCAATGGGCTCGAAGTAGAGAGAAGATTCGCCTTTTTAGAGGCGGACTAAACAAGTGCCACTTTTCATCTATTTGAAAGGAGTTCTAAAGGGTAGTATTGATAAAAAAAAAAACCTTTCGTAGTGGTTTTTCCAGCGTAGAAGGACACATTCTCAGAATATAAAAAAATACGAGTGTTTCACATTCTTCATAATTTTCAAAAGATAGTGGTAGAGTACACCTACATAACAAAACTCACCCCACATATGCCGACTACTCTCCACGCGGGACTGCCGTAGGTATTACTTCGCGGGGCTGTCAAGCAATCTACGCTATATCTCCTATATTCATTGCATCTGCACATCTTATTTTTTCGACCCTTCGTAGCTCGTTTTGGGCGTTTGTTATGAATGTGCAAACCTCCAAGCCATTTTATTCTGGCCACAGGACTTGGTATGTCACTTCTCCATCCCAGAAAGCGTATGCAATGGAATATTGCGTGCTCTGCGTCTTCCTCCATGCCTCCGGTTTGTCCAAACATCTATCGATGGGATCAATCTGTAGGCTCGTCTGCCCATTATAGTGGTGCTCCACCGAGCTTGCCACTTGCTCATTGAAGTCACTCTTTCTTCTTTCTTTATACTTTTGATGACTGTCGCCTCTTTTAGGTTACTAGAACTTCTCCTACTACAGACTGTACCTTTTGTAAGCATTTCGATGGGAACCGTCCCGGCAATGACAAAATCTCCTTTGTCCGAAATCGCTCTAAAGTCACTGATTGCCCTGAATGGGCTGAGTCGATATGGTAATGCTGATGATAACTTTCGCCCACCCAAATTGGGGCAGCTTATAATAGGACTAAGCTTGGATATTAAGGTTCTTCTAGCATATTCGAGTCCTTCGATGTTTGGAAGGATTCCAAAAAGTGCTGCCTGGAGTTTTGACGTCTTTTTGCCCGAATAGTCGATGCGAGGCATAAAGCTTAGTCTATAGTCCAGTGTTATTCTTGTGTAGAGTCTTTTGAATTGATGGTTTGACTTCCTACCTTTATGTCTACCTATTCCATATTTTTCTGGCTGGTTATTAGAAGAGCTTCCGTTTTGTGATCTGCTATTTCTAGGCTGGTGGATATTAGCCAGTCTTAGATGAGGTTGATTGCGTTGATCGTAGTGACATAACTCTATCTCGCAAACAGTCTTTGTAACAGTTACAACGGCGATGTCTTCAGTGAATAAGATTATTGTTACTCTTGGTGGCAGTGTTAATTGCAAAACTGGCTCGTACATGATGTTCCAGAATAGAGAATCTACTACCGATCTTTGTTGGATGAGATTTTATAGTACCTTCTCCCTTCATCTGTTTCATAGTCACTTTGGCTAGTGGCTGCATTTTTGATGTCCAGCGTCACTACTGCACAATATTTTCTTTTGCTCCCCATCGCCAACTTTCACCATTTACTACTTCGGCTGCTATGTCAGCACAGCTTTTATGGCGCCGACGGTGGATAAAGATTTTCTGAATCCAAACTATTGATCTGATAATCTTTCTTTTTCTTCTGTCAGAGTGAGCAATCTACCATACATATATGATCCATTCAAGTATTTTCCCCGTGTTTCTAGTAGACATATTGGGCGAAATGAACCTGGTTCTGCAGATGGATGGTTTCCCTTTGGTAAGAGTACCAAATGTAGCAACTTCGACTGTTCTAGGAAAACCCCCTCTTTCAGACACCTTTACATTATTGTTATAAACACGTCTGGTCTCTTTGGATCAGCGGCTTTCAATGATGGGATGGCATCAGGTGCAATGATGCCTAACTTTTTGCATGCATTGAGAAGTTATTGGAGCTGCCTCTGGGCTGGGTTTTCTGATTATATCGATGGTCTCTGTGCTGTGGGAATAGGTGCTCTACAATAGATGTTAGCATTCTTGGACATGATAATTGTGGAGATCTACAGCCCTTCAGCTTAGTCATTACATTCTGTACACAGTGGCCCATAAGTTTATGTCTGCTTCGTCGCACAGGCGCTTGAAGCATCCTGGTTTGCTTCGTTTGATCGCCTTTCTTAGGTCTTGAAAATCGAACCTCCTTCTATAACATTGGGCTCTCCATCGGGCTTGTAAGCAATTTGCTCTAAGTGCTTTAATTTCTTGGCTCTTTTACTGGGTTTTTTTCTGTGCATTGTAGCGTCACATGCTGTGGTTATAGTGCGAGTGAGGTGATCCGACAAATTCTTCACGGTTTCGCTGTCGGCTAGCTAAAATGTCTTTGTCAAAGATTTTATCTTTCCACTTTCCTTAAAGAGCGAGAAATGGCCTTTTTTTCTTTGATGTCAATTATTATCGCCTGATGGTCACTATGGGTATATTCTTCGCTAACCCATCATTCTGTGCTGCGCAGTAGGGAGTTACTCATGAAGGTAGTGTCGATGATTGATTCCATTCGCGCTTTCCTAAAAGTGTTTGCTCAACTCTTGCTTGCAATGCTTACATCTAAGTATGCGAATATTTCTAGTAGAATACGTCAT
This sequence comes from Volucella bombylans, assembly GCA_949129095.1. Taxonomy (NCBI): domain Eukaryota; kingdom Metazoa; phylum Arthropoda; class Insecta; order Diptera; family Syrphidae; genus Volucella; species Volucella bombylans. Next base: position 137,246,759 of record OX422143.1, read on the forward strand.
CGGGTCTTGGTGAACCTGAAACTCAGGCATTAAATTATCTGCCTATAAGCACTGGATTTATTTCATGTGCATTTGATGTTACCCTTTTTAGCATTGTCAGGAATTCGTTTATAGTCCAACTGAGTTTTATATGGCTCGCTGATCTGTTCTACAGTAATTAAGTTGATCTGTTCTATCTGCATGGTTGCGCACTAGTAACGGCTCTCTCGGGTTGGCCTTCGGATCTTTCTTGCAGTTTGGGTTATGGCCTTCGTCCCCACATTTTTTACATTGCTTGAAGCGGTTCATCTAATTTTTTCGCATTGGCATGCCGTGTGGCTGAATTCAAGACATCTAAAAAATGTGTTTAAGATTATTTGTTCTCGGATGCGGGAGTTTGCCCATCCAGTTTCGATTCTGCTTGACTTAGCAGTGAAGCTAATGGTCGCAATTTGAGTGTGTTCATAGACGTTGTCGATGTCCTTTACTTCCAGAGTAACGGGGTGTCCGAATCTTCTCATTGTTGCTAAAAGTTTCACCAATTATCTTTTTATATTGGTCAGTTGCATTAACCCCCGGGGTCACTTTTCTGGTTTGGTCTGATATTCGTAACTGATTCATCGAGTACGCTAAGTTTCGAAACCCTCGTAGCTTTCCGCAGTATTTCTGCATAGGCATGACAAGTTCCCCCTTCGCTGTTTCCTTAGTGGGCCCTTGCTTCTTTTTTTCATGACCTTTGTTCAAGTCTCTTGTGGCCAGTTTGTGCTTTTGGGGGCTAGGTTTTATGACCTTTTGCAACTTTTCTTCTCTTTGTTGCGGGTGCGTCACAAGTACGAAAGTACTATAGATTTGTTCCGTGTTAAGACTCAATGCGCCCAAGTATATTCTAGAAGGATAGCGCTGGCTACTAAGTGAGCAGCAATAAGATGAAGATGAAACAGAAATCTTAATTTTTTCTGACGAATGATCAGAAATTTCTTTACCCTTCAACACATTTTAGTTTTCCTCAGTCAGTTTTTGTTGTATTGAGATTTCATAGGTAGCATTATTATCCTGCTATCATTTTGGGTTCGTTTGAAATTTTCTTCTGTTTTTCATTCTGTTGGATTGGTTTGCAAAAACAGTTTTCTAGACCTGAAAATCTCTTGATTCTTTAACAAAAGGCGCAGTTTGTTTTAGTTTGATAGTCTTCATCCGATGAGAGATATCGGGTCTCATCCGAAAGGATAGTATTTGCTATCATATTTGCAGCGACGTCTACGTCGTTATTAAATAAACAGTAAGGCTAGTTAAGATTCCTAAAGAAGCTTAGAAGATCGTTCCAATCGGAACGATAGTCCAACGGGCTTAGAGGGGAAAAGCACTTCGGCGAGATATGCTTTATTAGCTAACAACAAGTCCAGGGTCTCGGCGGCTACTAACGTCAGATATTCGTTTGCAGGCTGTGATAAGTTGTTTTCCACACCGTCTTTCGGGTGTTGATTTCCCAGGAAGTCCAGGCCACTCAAAATTGGCTCAGAATTTTAGACATTTAAATTGCTCGCAATAACGATTTTAGTATGATATGAGGCCACAGAGATACAACTCTTTCTATGGAGTCAGACAGCTCCTCAAAATCGTTAAAGGTTTATCCGGTTTTGATATTCTATAAATAACGCAGGAGTGAATAATTAGCTTACGGAGATGGAATTTTTACCAAACGCAGTGGAATTGTGAATTGGAGCAGAGATCACATTGTGATGTAATTTGGTAAACTACATCACTACGCACGTATATGCCCAGACCAGTGGCACTTAATCGTACCCAGATAGCTTCAGATCTTAGGAGAGATGGTGGAGAGAGTGCATCTGTGTTTCACTAAGTGCCAAGAACGTACGCAAAGAAGTTATCATTTATTAGCCTGTGTAAATTTGCTTAAACCATTCTTAAGTTTCGAAGCTTTATGATTGACAAACACAAAAAACAAAAACACCGACGATGATAAGCAAATTTATGAATGAAAATTCGAACGTTGGTTAACCGAGTTGACTTTAACAACTAAATTCACACTGAATTCACATTCCGCCTCCAATGCAGACAAATGTCCAACGAAATGGTTATCATTTGAAAAAGTTCGTCAACATCTCTGCTTTGCAATTTATAATCCATCGCTCAGCGTCATGTGAAATTTACGGAATCAATCCTATTTACAGCTTTCAAATGCTCTTCTGGGTAAACAGCTCTGAACCCATTCGTTCTGTGATTTACTTAGTTAAAGCTTCTTCATGTCTGTACTAGAAATTGATGTTTACTCACAAATAAGTGTACGGGATAGCCATTGTGGAAGGTAACGTTTCGTAGTGCCCGATCGATTATTTTGTATATGTTGACAGGATTTACCCCGATTTTGAGATCACACAATAATGGTCGTAAAGTCTTCTACGTGTCACGTGGGGACACTCCGAAAACGTTGATGATGTCCCAATACTGTAGGTGGTAGGTGGACACATTCGAAGAAGTTATCCACGGTTTAGACTTACCTCCATACTCGTATAATTCAATACAAAGAAAACCAAAGTGTTGCCAACTTTGGCAAAGCCTAGAGCTAAGGAATACTACAATACAAATCGATATACAGCAAAATAATTGCAGTCCACGCTTAATGCATTAAATACAGTAAAATTATCTGTCGTACCGATCAGAGTCCACAGAAACGTCAAAACTTTACATGATGCCTGTGAGTTTCTGGATAGGCAGTTACAAGCTTCTCGAGCAAAGACTAATATCATCTGCGGATGGAATCATAAACTTCAATATAAAGAGGACTAACTTGATTATGATTAGAGACTCCGACTACGGAATTAGGTCAGAAAAAATGAGACCATATATTGTAGCATATGTCTCAGCTTTGAAAGCAAACGCAAATTTACCCAAAGTGGAGTGAAAACTAGAACAGTTGTCCTCAGATTTGGTTTTACCATAGCCATATAGATCCAAAGGCCCTCTTCAAAAGTAAACCGATAATGACTTGGCAGTTGAGTTAAAAGAAGTTTGCAGTCATTTGTAGGATGACGCCTGTCTTTGACCATTAATATTTATGGATCTGTCACCAAGGCCGATGGCAAACACCAATTATAGTGGATTGTATCACTCAACTCACTTAAAGTTTTAGTGACAAGAACTGGTATTAGCCTGTTCTGATCCTATTAACTAAAAAGTAGGTTTTAAGTATGAGACTTTTGTAGACTAGGTGTAGATTTTTTTGACCGTTTCCAGTCTGACCAATATGCCTTTTTGTAGGACCATAGCAAATCTATTGATTTCACCGAGTGTTTAGGTATTTTTGTATAAATCTCTACAGAATTTTCAAAATCCAATAAAGCCTCTTATATTTATGTTTTTAGAACTGGAGCATTCTTTTAAGTTAATCGCAGGTGACCTACTTGGAATTTGTCTGGGTCCCTCACTCCGTAAATATGGGTTTCATCAACGAATAAGGGGTTCGCTTCGAAAAAAAGGACCCTTTCCTAAATCGTGCCCAGTTGGTTTTTTTTTGATTTGACACGGAAACTGCCGATACTACTTTTATGCTGGTAATCCACTTAGAATGCCTATTGGATAGGGTTTATGTCGAATGTCTCTTATCTTTCTTTAGAACGCTGTGTTGAATCCAATATTGCTGATAATCCTAATTGAATACAAACTTCTTCTATTTTGGCAAGCACTTAGTTGACCCTCACCGAGTTTGGATTGTGTCTCGTTTAGACTGCTATCAATCTGGTAGCAGCCTTCGCAATCCGGAGCATCGAAAAGCAGATTTCGATTCTTTTGTCGTTTAATCGGTCTTTTTTCTTCAGCTGATTTTAGTTCAACAGAGCTTTGACCATTGCTGGCTGAGTTATTGGTATCAACCCCGCATCGTATGCTGGCAATGCCATCAACAAAAGCAGCATATCAAATGAAAATCAACTTTCTTCTGTTCCTATTTGATACAATGAAATAGGTGATCGGTTTAGTGTGATTTAAATCGATCCCTTCCACAACATTTTCTTCTTTTTAAATTACTTTTTGGCCGTGTCCCACCGTTTACCCTCTTTCGTTTCTTGGGGTAAGCCCTCAAAACCAGTACTCTGATTAACCAGCTACCTATTCCACGGATCTAAGCACGAAAAGCTGAGCGTCTCTGCCGTTTTCTCTATCCCCGAAGCTAATCTACTAATGCGACGTTCAAGAGGCCGTATTGAAAGATCTATTGGGTTGTACCACATGAAATGTCCGATTTTGTAGTAAAAATTTAAAAGCCAATATTATTTTTCCGTAAATTTTTATTCAATCAAAAATGACATTCTTCCAACATGATACAAGGTCAAATATTCCATGACTTTTGGAGAAAATGAAATCTTCAAAGGCTTTTATGAGCCGGTAGACGTTCTGCCAGCAAAATGAATCCAAATTGAGAAAAGGATGATAATCCAATGAGGAAATATCGGGAGAGTACGGTTAATGCGGAGGAATTTCAAATCCCAACTACAACAGTTTTTGCATCCTTACTTGCGAGGTATGGGGTCTAGCATTGTCATGCAAAAGGATCGGACCGTGCCTATTGACCAACGTAGGTTGCCTTTCAGCCAATCTGGCATGCAATATGTCGATTTTGCCACAATATTTGGTAGCGTTTATCGTTTCTCCTGGTTGAAGAAATGAAAAGTGGGTTGGTTCTTTCGATGTCCACCAAATTGCCACCATAACCTCTTTTAGGTGTGTGTTTTGGTTTTTCATGTGCATCCAACCGCAGCCCATATCTTTTACGATTATCATACAGTATTCCCTTTTCATCACAGGTGACTATCCGGTGCAAAAACGGTTCAGTTTGATTTCTTAATGTAAGCGATGCGCAGATTTCCAGGCGCCGTAGTTTTTGGGATTCGTTCAGTTTATGGGGTACCCACTTATTGAGTTTGTTTACCTTCCCTATGAGAGAAAGATGTCAATTTATTGTCATTGGGGCTACTCCCATGGTTTGTGGAATCTCCCGCACCGATTTCGTAGGCTCTGCATCCACCGTTGCCCTTAAAACATCGTCGTCAACTAACGTTTCCGGCTTCCCACATGGTTCATTCTGTCACAGATGTTCACTCGAGAACTTCTTATTTCCGACTGAGCCATCAGACATTTCATGTGGTAGAACCCAATAGTTTGTGGTGGGTACCTTAATCGTCGTCGTTTAGTCCATCCGGGAAATTATTAAATTTCCATTTGAGAGCCTACTCGCTTAGCCCGTGAGGGCTTGATCGCTTGTAATATTAAATTATATGTTCGTTAGAAAAAATCACTACACGGTTAGAAGGTCATTACTATTGATTCACTATTGATCCAATTTTCCACGACATACATATAATATCAGCAAGCTATTCAATAGTTCGGCACTAAACTAATTTCTTCAAGAAGCTGGAGATGTATGATAATTTTTCGTAAACACTTCCATATGAACTGGTCATTGTTTATACAGAAACTGTCTCACTAAACTAAAGCCATTGATCTGTGTATTTATTTGAAAACATCCTCTCGAGCATATCATCACAATCGAGCATTGTAGTACGCTGTATTTATGTTGCAGTTACTCATTGAAAAATAACTTGTTCAACAGAGGAAGTTCTCCTAGAATTTCAGATAAAAAAGTAATGCAAACAAGTAGGATATTACACAAATGTAAGGATTCTCCATACTCTCGATTGTATAAAGTGCTCCTCATGTAACTACAACCATAATGGCAACATAAAACTTTTCTCATCAAACATCTCTATCGCCATCATTATTGAAATTTATAATTTTTGTTTTGTTTATTTTTGAGTTACTCGCACACGTTATTAAAACTTTTGGCATTCAATGCCGTGATCCTACGTGAATCCATCGAATGGTAGAGAAAGGACTGCGTGCTTATACGGCAAGTCTGTGTCGTGAATTCTGATTTTGCACACGCTAAGTACACTGGCACTTAGATGTGTTTGTATAAGAAGATCATGCGGCTACATTAATTGAGACAGATTGATATGAATCTCGGATGAAAGGAATAATTTCCAAAAATTGGGTCAACATCCATGATTAGAATGGAACTCACACTTCCAAAATAGAGGAACACGTATTCATAAGGTAATATACGTAATAGCATAAATCAAATTGAGACTGATTGATTTCTTCTTTCTTATCAGCTACTTACATATGTATGTAGATGAACAGGAGAACATCTTTTCACAATCATTCATATCAACTGCTTCGAATTTAATTTGTACATCTTCACATTTACATATTCCATCCGTTGACTTATAAAAAGATTTCGTTCGAATTAAAGATTTCTCAATGGAGTTAACAGGATAAATTAAGCTATAAAGTTGATAGTGATCCAGTATGAACTGGTAGATGACTATCCTAGCAGATATACCAAATAGGTGTTATGGGTCATAAAAATAAAATAGCCCACTGGGTCGGAAGGGTAGCCTCTTCATCACACTTATATAAGTTCGGTGGCGGTTAGCTTCATTTTACTATTTTTCTCGCTGTTCAGCCATTCTGATGTATTCAAAAACCTTCTAGGATTAAATCTGGAATATCTTGGAAGTAGTGACAAAGAAAGTAAGGTGCTACCACGTGGGACTACGAATATTCATAACCGCAAACGTTACAAATGTCTTTATCCATTAGATTTAGTTTATTTTTTCATTGTAAAATTGTTGTCTATTGCAAACACATTTTTTGACACCCTTTAAGCCGCCTCACTTCCGAGTATGGCCCTGCAATCAGGAACCTAGCAGGAATTTGTATTATGATCTGAGCTAGTAGCCTTGAACTCGTCGCCACAGCGGCGAAATAGTGTAAATTCCATATCATTTATGGAGTCAGAACTTGAACTTGGAAGATACTGCTGCGATTAAGGAGCTCGATTCATGTTTCATTGTTCGGAGAATAAACTGACAGCGGTTTCTGGTTCATCTACTTATGTGGATGGATATCAGTTTTCTTTTCATATTTTCGTCTGAGTCCTTTTCTATCATAATCTGAGAGGGACAAGAGAAAGTTTTAGTTAGTAAGAGTCTTCTGGAAACTAACATCACTTATTACGAACTTCTTCAAAATATAGGGTTATACTCGTAGTAACTTGGGAGTTTGATTGATCCTCAACGCCGACGATCTGCAGCCTGATGAGAGCGCAGGTGGTAGTGCTTGGTGGTGTCATCCTCGTTCCAATGGCAAAAGTTTGGGGTTGTTGCGTGAATGGCACACTTATATGCTTCTCGTTAAGACACTATGAGATAGTGCACACTTTTTCCTACAGAGTGACATCTGAAAAGTCACCGTACGGGCATTCTGAAGAGTCACACTATGTGCAGTTATGCTCACATGAAGCCCTTTCCGAAGATGTAGGCATTCCTAGCGCCAGTGTGGGTCCAGAGAAACTCTCCTCCTGCGATTTTCATACTAAATTCGGGAATGATTTGATTTCTCGTGATTCCATTTTTAACGAGACACAGTGACTTCAGCCTCCTGACTGCATTCACGGATGTCTCAGATTCACGAACTACTTTGGACGTAGTGAGAACTACTGCCAGGGTCGAAACAGGTGATAGCATTCCTGAGCATAGGTTAGATTAGGTTAACCTATGTAACAGTGGCTGCTGGAAAAACCAACCCACTTAGGCCTATTGGCCATTGTGATGCCTCGTGATTCTATGATCCTTCTATTCTTTGAACCAATTTGAGCTTCAGACAATTCGTAGAAGACTGTTAACGTCTATATTGTTTAGGTCGCTTAAGTCATTCTAGAAGAAAGCTCCTAAGTGGAATTTTTATTCTTTGGGAGAGAGCTGCGCATGTATTGGCCGGCAAAATTATTAAAACATCAGTCATTCATCAGTGGTTCTAGACAACTAACGCATTCGATAGAATTGATCTTATCATGACACCCAAATACTTAGCTTCGTTGGATAAACAAATGGTGAAGCCTTAAAGTACTAATAGATGAGTCAGACCAGTTAGCGTCTTCTTTGTCGTAAAGAAAAATACCTCAGTTTTCACCTTAGGATTGACTGAGAGTCCCTTTCTAGTGCACCAACCGCCGACACGTCTTAGGCTCTCTGCGCTTTAGAGTATATGCCTGGGTAAGGACCATTGAGAGGCATATGTTGACCTATATCCACAATAGGGGTCCTAGTCACCAGCATTTCCTTTTTATTTTATTCGTGTCTATTGTTGCCATCAATAGCTGATTTATCGAAAATGCCTCAGTGTCGATAAAAATGCCCAGAGCGTAGTCTTTCTTGTCGAGTGCGTCTTCAGGATATTTTACGTTGATAAGGGTATCTTGGTCAGAGAAAGCATTCGCAAGTCAGCTCAACTATACTCTCACAGCTCGTCAACGTGAAGAATGCCAGACTGAAGCTGCTGGTTGGCGTGCAGTAATCTTTTCCGATTTTCGGTATAAAAAGGTATAAAGACTACTCTGACTGTTGGGCAGGGGTTCGGTATGCATGAGAGTGCAAGACTAGCAGTGAAGATTCTCTTCAGAGTTGTCAACAAATGGTCTATACCTTTTTGCAGTCTAAATGGAGGGAAGCAACAGCGTACTTGATGGCCCCATCGCTACAGCATGTTGTTCTACTGAATTCACCTGCAGCCGATTGTGAGATGGTCCTGGGGTAGAAAGACAGAGTCTCTGCTTTCGACTCAATGTAGGTGCCATCAAGTTATGTGAGCGATTCCAGTCTGGCTGGCTTCCATGAACCCATTTTAGAAACATTGACTATTCTGCTGCTTTCACCGACATTTTCGATCTTTTCGCAGAAGTCTTTTAAAGAAGCACTCCTTGAAATCCAAATTAACTGTAAGGAGAGTGCAGTTTAAGTTTTAAACAGATTTCTCTACCTTATCATCGCGGCCTTATTATTTAGGCGGAGTATCGAAGGACTTGCCTAAATTCTTCTTAAATCGTGCTCAGTTAGTTTTCGCAGATTCTTCTCTTTAAAAAGAAATTGATCTTGTATCCAATTCTGAATTCTTTGCACTTATCGTCTAATATAGAAGCCCACGGGAGGTAATTTCTTTAGCGTACGTGTCATACTTTCGTAGCAGATGTTAGCTGAGAGCCACCATTGTTGACAACCAGATCAGACGATAGTATGAAGCCCAGAAAATGATTGCCTCTTACGTAGAATTCTGAACATTAACATCGATGCAGAAGTTCTGCTACTGTATTTGGTGGTGATGAGGAAAAATAAGCTCACGCATTTGTGTTATTCTCCGTTCATTTCGCATCTTGTCGTATATCTGCAGCAACATGTGACGAGCAGTCAATGCCATATGTCTTGAGATTTAATTTTCTTAATTTAGTGGGGGCTAACGCCCCCATTTATTTCGCTTAATGCAAACTTAAACTAACTTAACAACTAGGACTTAAAAACCAACAAGAGTTAAGGGTTAATAAGTAAGGGAATGATGGATGAGATCAAATTTAAGACGAGAAGTGCTCAGGTTAAAATCAAAAAGGGGGATGTTTGAGTTGGACCTTACTGAGCATACCGGAGATTTGTTTGTTAGAGCCATAAGAGGACAGCGTAAATTACGAGGGTTAGTGTTGAAGGAAATAGAATTGTAAAGGGAAGCGCAGTCAACAGAACCGGAGAGCAGTCGATGAATGAAGAGAATGTCAGCTACGTCTCTGCGTTTTTCGAGGGTACTCAGGTTAAGAAGTTTGTGGCTGTCGTGATAAGGAGGTAAGATAAATTCGTCACTCCAGGTTAGTTCACGAAGAGCAAATCGAAGAAAACGACGTTGAATGTTCTCGATGAATTCGCTGAAAGGAGGGGCCGGACAAGGGTAATGTAAAGTGACCTTGTCACATAAGGGTTGCAAAATTCTTTAGACCAACGTTTGATAAAACCGAGCGATGAGTTGGCTTTAAGGATTATCTCATCAATATGTGAACGGAAGTTTAACTCTCTATCGTATAAAATTCCATGTTCGCGAAGGGACTGAACCTGGGGTACAGGTTGGTCATGCAGAAAATAAAGTCGAGATGGGGATTGATTGGACTTACGAGACAAAGTCATAGATTGGCATTTGAAGACAATAAGCTCAAAGCAATTTTTTAGACACCAAGTAGAAAACCTATCGAGGTCTTCTTCAAGGAAAATAGAGTAGAGCAGTGTTCGATAATCTTCTCAAGATCGTTTATAGATAAAATGAAAAAGAGGGGACCTAGATGGTTGCCTTGTGGCAGTGGCTAAAAACGTGGTTGAGAAGGCTGACTTAAAGCGAACGATTCTCCAGATAAGAAGATATCCATTTTAACAATATGGGGTCAAAACCGAGTGAAGACAATTTGAAAAGGATCAGTTGATGTGATATTTTATCGAAGGCCTTAGCGAAATCTGTAGCAATAATGTCAATTTCGTTGCCATTTTCTAAGGCTGGTAGCGCAAAGAATACGAATTCAACTAAGTTTGTAGTAGTTGATCTACCTTTTAGAAATCCGTGCTGACTGGGTGATATAAGTGACTTGCATTGAAAGCTTAGAACTTCATATAGAAAACTTTCGAACATTTCGAACAATAGTTGGTTACTTCATTCTTTGATCCCTTTTTGTGAACCGGGGTTATGAAAGAGGTCTTCCAAACTTGGGGGAATTCCCCTTGTGTGAGGGACAGATAAAAGAAAGATTGGAGGCACACTTATTGAGAAATATTGGTGGGAGCCCATCTGGACCGGATACAATTTCATAATTGAGATTTTGTAACTTTTCTTCGATAAGGTTGTGATCAAAAGGTTGAGAGAGAGAGGGGCCAATGGAGAAATTGGGAAGGTACTTGAAATAGATGGAGTCGGGTACGAAGAGCTTGTCTGCGAATGACTGTTTAAAAAGGTTTGCAAAATAGTTGGCAAAAATGTCTTAGGATCGTTGATAAGGTTGGTCTGCGGTGTGTCGAGAAAGCGCTGATAGAGGCAGTTATAGAGCTGGGTGAATTTTAGGTAAGTTCCAATTGTTAGAGTAGTCATATTAAGAATTGGTGCAAAGAAAAACAACCCATAATTTGTTTCTTCTGTTTCGTAAAGAGCGAAGTCTTCTGTTATACCATGGAGGGGACAGAGATGATGTTTTATGTCGTGAAAAGGGGACGTAGAGAGAAATGGAATTAAATATTTCACTGTAGAAAATTAAGACGGCATCAGATAAGGATAGGTTGGTAAAATCAAAAGAACATTTGCTAAGATAGGTATTGATTTTGCGAAAATTAGCTTTATGGAAGTTGTAAGAAGAGATGGTAGTTGAAGAAGTGGGGTGGGATGGAGAGTTATGGAAAAATGAGAGAAGAAGAGGGGGGTGAATGTTGTCGACAGTTGATGGGATAAAGAGGCACAACGTTACTGTGGAGTTAATAGGATCACTAGTGAAAATAAGGTCTAGTTGCCTACCGATAGAATTAGGGACGCCACTTACTTGGCACAGGCTTGAGTCAGTTATGCTATCAATGAAAAGACACATCTTGGATGAACTGGCGTTTGACGTGGTAAAAAATAAGTGATCATCCGATGGAATTCACTTTAGCAGGGGCAGATCAAAGTCACCAAAGATAAGGATATCGTCGATGGAATCACTTAGGTCAATTAGTTGGTGAATTCCTTTAATAGCAAGGAGATTGGATTCAATAGGTTGAGCAACACATAACGTACAGGGACCTGTTGGGAAGTGTTATTTTAATTGAACTAAGTCAACATTAACTGAAGAAGAGATAGAGATGAGAGAAGAGTTGAGGTTATTGTGAATGGCCAGATGGACACATCTACCTGGAGAATCAACTTTAGGGAGAGAGTGATCGTCTCCCTCTGGTTTGCTTCCACCCAATGCCGAATTATGAGAGTATTGGTCTCGTGATTACCTTATACGTTCACCAAACTATTTTCAGGGTTTGGCGTCTACTTTCTGTGGAAGATTCTGTTACATACACATATATATTACTTTTTCATTTACATTCGGTTTCTAATTAAGTTTTCTATCAAAAATTATTCCCATTCTCCGTCTGCTGCAGAGATATTCCCTCAATAAATGGTACGTCGTATTGCGGTTTGTTCCTTTATTTATGAAAATCAAAGGTTCGGCCTTTTAGGAATTGACCCAATTAACCTTTTTTTTTTTTTTATAATGTGCGCGCGCTCAAGGGGTTTGAGTACCCTTAATGTGATTGTTCACAGCGCGGGCAAAGGAAATTTACGGAGGAAGAAAAGAGAGCTACCGATGAACATTGTTTTTAAATGTTTGCAAGTTATAACGACCAAGAAATACAGCGATCGGCAGGGCATTCCATAAAAGAGTTGTACGGCTTAGGAACGAATCACGATATTTTAGAGTACGTCCGAAAATGGGATTGAGGGTATACTGATGAGCATTCATAGCGAGACGGGTGTTACGGTTGAAAATTTGAATGGGCGGAATGCTACTGGCGATTTCAGTGGAGCACTGGTGGTGGAAATAGCGATAAAACAAAGTGAGACAGGAGACATTACGTCGGTGTTCGAGGGTATCAATTGACTGACTGATATTATTATCATCAATGAGCTTTATCGCACGATTTTGAATCCTATCTAGCAGGTGCAGAGATGTTTTAGGAGCACCTGACCAGATGTGGGCATTGTACTCCAATTTTGGGCTGATGAATGCCTTATATATTGAGGCCAGATCAGAGGGGATAAAATATTTCTTACATCGCTTGAGGAAACCTAGATATTTCGCACCATTTTTGGCGATATCAAATATGTGGTCATTCCAACGTAAGTTGTCATTGACACACATACCGAGAAAATGGAAAGTTTCGGCTTCGACGATGCAAGTGCCATTCATAGATAATGGCTGGGTGTTTAAATTTCGCTTTAACGACAGCAAACAGCATTGTGTTTTGGAAGCATTAAATTCCACTCTGTTGATAGTTCCCCAGTTGGTTATGCTGTTGATATCGGATTTTAATGAGCTTAGCATACGCTGTCGTTCTCGTTCTACAGCCGGAAACGAATATGAAAAGCAGAGAGTACTGTCATCAGCAAAGGAATATATTGGATTAGAAGTAGCAGACAAGAGATCATTAATGAAAATTAAAAAGAGTGTCGGAGACAGAACAGAGCCCTGGGGCACACCAGCATTTATTTTGTGAATATCAGACTTGAAGCCGTCCAAGACAACTTGAATTGAACGTTCCGAAAGGTAATTTCTAATCCATTGAAGAAGCTGAGTCGTCGATCCCAAATGCACGCATTTTCGACAAAAGAGCCTGATGCCAAACTCTGTCAAATGCCTTAGAAATATCAAGTGCAACTATCTTGCTTTCGCCAGATTGATGTACGCTTTGGTTTCACTTTTCGGTGAGACATGCCATCAAATCACCAGTAGACCTGTTGCTACGAAAACCGTATTGCCGGTCATTGAAAAGTTTTCGTGTTTCGAGATATTTCATGAGCTGACGATTTATCAGCGTTTCCATGACCTTGGAAAGAAGGGACGTAAGCGCAATGGGTCTGTAGGAGGAGAGAGAAGATGATTCGCCTTCGACGGGCTGGACAAATGCTGTTTTCCATCTGCTCGGGAAGAGTCCTAAAGAGTAGGATTGATGAAAAAGCTTACGCAGTGGTTTTGCCAGCGAGGAAGAACACCTCTTCAGAAGAAGGGGAGATATACTATCTGGACAAGCGGATTTATGTATGTTGAGATCTTTAAGTACTCTTGCTACTACACGAGTGCGAAAGTAGATTCGTCCCATTGAAGATTCGACGCACTCAAGTTTAGGCGGAGACAAAGCACAATCTGAGAGTGTTGAGCTGGCCGCAAAGTGTGCAGCAAGCAGTTTGGCCTTGTCCAAAGAGCTGACAGCTGGAATGTTATTGTAAATGAGCGTTGGGATGGAGGATGAGGCGGAATTTCTAATGTTTTTGACGAACGACCAAAAATTTTTACTGCCTTTGGGACATTGCAGTATTTTTTGCCTCAGTTTTTGGTCGTATAGGAATTTCATACGCTTAAGAAAGGCGTTGCAGTCATTTCTGGCTCGTTTGAACTTTTTTCGGTTTTCCTCTGTCAGGTTGATCTTGTAGGACCGAAAAAACATTTCTCTAACCCTGACGGCCTCTTTACAGCTCGAGTCGTACCATGCCTTTTCTTTTGGTTTGATACTCTTCATCCGATGAGGAATAAAGGATCTCATTCCAAAGAGAATGGTGTCTGTAATCATATCAGCAGCGGAATCCACGTCGTTATCGAGGAAACATAACGACCAGTTAAAATTCCTAAAGAAGCTGTTAAGTCCGCTCCAGTTGGCTTTCTCGTATTGCCATACGGTTCTTTTAGGAATTTTTTCTCTAACTGTGTGGTCAGTATACGAGAAATTAGCTGATATAACACAGTGGCCCGGCGAGCCTAGAGGGGAGAGCACATCAACGGCTCTCATCAAGGGTGAGAAGTTAAAAACAAGTCCAGGGTATTGGCGGTATGACTATCAACGTCTGGAATTGGCGTGGGCTCATTTACAAGCTGCGTTAAGTTGTTTTCCGCAGCGAAGATCTCAACACACCGTCCTTCGGGTGTTGTCTGTGCAGAATGTCGAAGCCACCCAGAATTGTGTATATTGAAATCGCCCGTAATATGATTTCAGTATGAGGATACAGGGATACAATTCTTTGAATGGAGTCAGACAGCTCATCAAACTCGTTAAAAGTTGAATTGCTGTCCAGTTTGGGGCTTCTATAAATAAAGCAGTAGTGGATAATTTGCTTACGGAGATGGAATTTTAACCACATGAAGTTGAATTCCGGATTGGAACATGGATCACATTGTGGTGGAGTTTGGTAAGCTCTTACAACAATATGAAACAGTGCACCAACAAAATTTTCACTCACAACTCGCTATCCATCAGTTGTTACATCCACTCAGCCACTGCCCGTACCGTATGGTAAATACAGTAACGGCAGTGATTGAGTGCTCATTGTTTTGTCCAGTTGTCCATTTGCTCATGGTTAGTAAGATTTGCCTACCGCAAGTAATATAACACCGTCTGCAAATGCAATTACTTCCACCCTTTTGCTTTTGAATTCCATAACTGTTTGATAAATGGACTCTGAAGGGTTAGTTTTAGGACAATGCCACTTAGTCTTGCTTTGATATTCCTTTCAATGAATATGACCAAATTTATAACCACGCTACTTTGAGATTGGTCAACAATTGAACACTGTCAGGTTTGACATTGTTGAATGCTTCTTTGACATACCTGCATGGTTTTGCATCTTTCTGGTTATTCTTTCCTACTTCTATGACTAACGTCTTCTAATATGTCATCCAAGATAATCACTTCAAGGCACAGCACAGCCGGATATGTCGGTGATGATGAGAAGCAGTTACCACATCAAAAAGAAGAAAAATAAGAAACAAGGAAGGATGGTACATAAATCATGTTTAGTCTAGTAGGTGCTCAGAAATCCAGTATCTAGCTGCATATATTGTTGAAGGCGCCTTTCGGTTTTTGAGGTTTGCAGAAAATTTCACATTCGCATAGTAAAATTGGAGAAATAAAAGTTTTTGCCAACTTAAGTTTGGTTTTCGTAGGAAGAAGTTTTTGTGTGAACCATAGAACACGAAGTCCCCCATAAATCTTGCCAATTATATTGGTAATATGTGTGTCCCATAGAGGCAGCCCACTCTATGGGTAATTGATTTATATGAATAGGTTGAAATTCTTTGATGAATGACGAGTACCTTAGCGTTGTCGGCGTTAAGTCGAAGGTCGTGCTTTATTGACCAGTCATAGACACGAGTGAGGCCTTCATTTAGGAGCTCAATTGCAGGGTTCGCCTCATTTAGGGGACGACTTATTAGAAGTTGCACATCATCTGTGTACATGTGCATTCCGCAGTGCAATTTAGGTAGGTTATAGGTTATTAACGTATAAAGAAAAAAGAGTAGACCCGAGGATAGATCCTTATGGTATTCCACTTTGTATATTAAGAAAGCTGCAGAAATTCATGCCAACTCAAAAGCATTGCTTCCTTCCTTTTAGATAGGACATAATCAATTTCACAAATGGGATGGAAAATGTGAAACAGCTTTTGAGTTTACTGCCGAGAATATCATGATTCACCTTTGAAAAATCAAGCAGAGTTAGAAATGTTGGATGATTCCTATCCAAAAACTTATGGATTTCTTCTATTGTACTACAAATAGTAGCGCAGTGTTGCACCTCTTATTGGGTCGGAAACCGGATTGATGACTGTATAGAAGAATCTTGCTAATAAGATCATGATGGATTTATTCTTGTGCTAATTTCTTAAAGTTCTTTAGCAGGTATGGCAGGACTGCAATAGGCCTATACTCAGTTGCATTTCTCGAACCCTTCTTGGGAATTTGGATGATTTTTACTTTTTTTTTTGTATTCAGAAGGAAACTTCGAGGGATATATAAAGCAGAATATATAGGGTAGCAAAGTTTCAGAAATCTTGGGTTAAGACCATCGAGTCCGGTAGGATTAGACTCTGTTAAAAGAAAGGACACTTTCGTCGTTGATTGATGGCTGAGACTATAGGGTATCCATGTGGCCAGATGGGTTGCCATAGGAAGACATAAAATTCTTGTTGAGCTTATCGCAGTTGACAAAGGTTAAGCTTATCACTATCATAGGGTTTTATTTTGGCGGGTGTGAATTTTAAGACAACTTTGTTGCGTAGGAGGCGATATTCTTTTAGAAACTCATCGAGTTTAAACATTTTCCACACTCGATAGGCAGTATCTCGCTTTTCCATATGTAGGTAAATACAATACCTGTTATTGAGGGAAAATAATTTTTTTATCTTTATTTATAATTAGTGCGGGCTCAAGGGATTTGTGTACCCTTAAAATAATTGTACACAGCGCGAGCGAAATGCGATTAATATCGCGAATCAGTTTATTGTAATCTATATTACGGAAGTCCCTAACGATTTATTTCGGGGCACAGCTATTTAACTCTATATTGAGTGATATATAGATAAGTCGTACTTAGAAAAGCCAGGAACGGAAAGCTGATCATAGAAAAGCCTATTCGAGATACTACCTGTTGGACATTAAAAGGGAACATAAGTCTTCCAAGAAGTGTGTAGGAGAGCATTGAGTCAGAAAGGAAAGCGGGCTCAGACTTATCCATTAAGTTACAGCTAAGGTCGCCACAACAATTATATTCGAGGTGAAACACGAAATTTCTTCCTCAACGTCTAAAATTCGTGTAAAAGTTATGTGTTTGTTTGGCTTATAGACCGCCTCAGGTGTGGGCATTTCGGTTATACACGTTATTCCAACAAAAATGAATTCAATAGGCTATCCTGGAGGTGATTTTCGTACGACTTTGCCTTTCAGGGATTTTTGTAGGTATATAACATAGCAGCACTACCATAGCACTGTACGACCGAATGAATCAGCTTGAAAAATCTCTCTTCACTCCTTTGTACAACCATGTTTCAGAAACGACACGGGATTGACAGAAAGATAAAGGAATTTGTTCATTTTAGGTAGCATATCCCTTAAATGTGATCAGCGTCATCTACACTTCAGTAGTAGAAGATTTCCTTACTTGAATAGCAAAAGACTCAACCATTGGTGAATGGAGAATGGAAACGAGTTTTCTAGTAAAATGGAAATTTGTATTGACACTGGATGGCACAGATTGCTCTCGAAATATGTCATTGGAGTATATATTGGAGTATATAGTATGAATTAAGAGAGTGATTAAGTTGTTTAAGTAAAAGATAAAGCAACGTAAAAGTAGTTGAGTTGACCGTTTGGATTGTGAATTATAATTGTATTGAGCTGTTAAGGCACTATAGGATTTTCCAAAAATCCGTTTTTTTTTTATCGCTTTCAACCTCAAAACCGATATGGCCGGGACATATCTCGAAGTACTTGTTTTTCAAAGTAGAGTACAAGGCTTTCTATAACTTAAAATTTTAAACGCGTTTATCTCAAAATTGCATTTTTCAAGTTTGCCGCACCTATAACTTGAACAATTTTCAACCAATTCACTTCAAATTTTGGCTAGATCTTTAAAAATATATTGTCTAAATAAGCACATAGTTCATTTTTTATTAACAATTTTGTTTAATAACATTGATTTGGAAGTGCACCATCCTGCCTAAAATTCATATTTCAAAAAATCCTACGTACTTCTCTAGCTGTAAATAAAAGAAAATCTAGCAATAAAAGAAAATTTAGTGACTCGTCATATTTCAAAATTTACAAGAGCTGTTGGTATGGTCGTAAACCCTTCCGAAAAAGAAAGGTTATCTGAGAAACGCTGTACAGCCGCCATTTTTAAATAAATTATTCTATAAAAATTATACCTTACAGTCAATCATATATACAATAAACAGTATATTTTTCCTGAAAAAAAAATCACAAAAAAGCCTATTTTTACGGCCTCTAGAGTGGCCTCAGCCGTTGAATAAAGCGATTGTAAAGGGTCCGCCATATAACGTTTTTTTTTTCAACCAGCGCTTATTTCGTGAATGGTAACACTTAGCTCATGTCTGATTTGACAGGTAATTAGTTTTATCCTTCCGCTGAACGAATATGGTTGCGTATACGCTTGAACAATGCTGGGAACGTGGGGCTGCGATCGACTTAGAGACGATGCCGATTTTGCCAAAAAAATCATCTTTTCAGATGAAGCTCATTTTGATCTTGGCGGGTATGTAAACAAGCAAAATTGTCGCATTTGGGGCACAGAAAACCCTCACGCATATATTGAAAAGCCGATACACCCAAATCGAGTCACTGTTTGGTGCGGATTTTGGTCCAGAGGCATAATTGGGTCATTTTTCTGGAAATGCTATAAAAAAAAACTACTGAATATTTTCTCAAATTTCTTTTTTTATTTGAAAGTACAATCCTTCCGGTTAATAATGGAAAATAATTTCATGCAAATGGCTGCCTCGGCTGGCCATATAGTAGCCTACACGATCGGTCCAATTTTTAAGCACATTATCGATTGTGTGCAGCTGTATTTCACCAATGGCTTCACGAATATTGTCTTTTAAAGCGTCAATTGTCTCTGGCTTGTCGGCATAACACTTATCTTTTACGGCACCCCACAAATAATAGTCCAACGGTGTCAAATCGCAGCTCCGAGGTGGCCAAACGACATCAGCTCTGCGGCTGATAATGCGATCTTCAAAAACAGGGCGCAAAACATCGAGTGTAGCTTCGGCTGTGTGGCACGTAGCGCCGTCCTGTTGAAACCAAATGTTGCCAATATCCTCCTCTTCAATTTTTGTGAACAAAAATTCGTTCAACATGGCCCGATAACGATCGCCATTGACTGTAACGGCCACTCCTTGCTCATTTTCGAAGAAAAATGGCCCAATTATGCCTCTGGACCGGCTGTATCGGCTTTTCAATGTATGCGTGTGGGTTTTTTGTGCCCCAAATGCGACAATTTTGCTTGTTTACATACCCGCCAAGATCAAAATGAGCTTCATCTGAAAAGATGATTTTTTTGGGCAAAATCGGCATCTTCTCTAAGTCGATCGCAGGCCCACTTAGCGAAGCGAAAACGCATTGGATGGTCAGTTGGCTTCAACTCCTGAACCAATTGGACTTTGAATGGCGTCATACCAAGGTCTTTATGCAAAATTCGTCTCAATGATGTCTCCGAAATGTTCAATTGTTGAGAACGACGGTGAATTGATGTTGATGGCGCTTCACACACACTTTCTGCCACAGCAGGAATATTCTCGGGTGTACGTACTGTTTTTGGCTTTTCACGCTTTGGTTTATCGATGAGAATTCCAGTTTCTTTCACTTTTTTCACAAGATAACGAACATACGGAGCTGATGGTGCTTCTCTTCTTCCAAAATCCGTACGCAATTTTCGCACACATTCTGCAACATTACCATGATTTTCAAAGTAATGTCGCAATATTTCCCAGCGTTGTTCAAGCGTATACACAACCATATTCGTTCAGCGGAAGGATAAAACTAATTATCTGTCAAATAAGACATGAGCTAAGTGTTACCATTCACGAAATAAGCAAAAAAAAAAAACATTAGATGGCGGACCCTTTATTGAAAGAAATAAGTTCTATCATTTGCGCCCAAACATATTACAATACTTTGAGCATTTAGACGCCAAATGTGGAAACCGTCGCTTTGTGATCTAAACACCCTTATCGTATCGTAGAGGAGTTCATTAAAATTGTTGGCTGTCTGTCTTCTCCCATCGTCATTAGCCAAATTCATCATATGGGGTAAGATTGAATCGCAGAAAGCCTAGGAAGAAAGCACAGACACGAACAAGTTTATAATCAGTAAAAGACAATAAGAAAGAAAAGATTTCTCTTAACGGAAGTATCTCCTCAGTCCTGAAAAACAGAAACAACATGATTAGAAGTAGCAAAATGTATAAAAGAAGTAATTAAATAATAGAAAGTAAAATGTGTTATGATTAATAGACGAAAACGTTTTCGAAACCCATCGAAGAAAGCAAGAAAAGAAAATCGTTTGGAAATTTAGCTATTTCGGTTCGTATAGTTTTAGCCGAAAACTAGACGTTCAACTATCTGTTTTAGAGTAATAGATGAGTGATTAGATGATTAGACTAGGATGAATGTGACAGAGTTGGAGCTGGGTGATTTGCTAGATTTTTGCCAGACTAGAGCACCCTAAAGTAGCCCTATTTACGCATGTGGCAGACGATTTTTCAACGCACAACAAGGATATCAGCTATTCGGTTACACAATGTACTAATCTGAACAGTTCTCGTTTTAGTATAACCACAGAACTCTTTAGATATGTAAATAAAAGCAAAGCCGAGATACTATCAAACACGTCTATTCACTTTTTCATTCATTCATTCATTCATTCATTCATTTATTCATTCATTCATTTTATTCATTCTAACTTAATTTTTACAACCATTTCATTACAAAATTCAAATTAATTTAAGAAAGAAGAGATAATCATTCTATAACTTTGGAAGTTAGTGTCGAATGATTTAACAAACTTACAATTCAAATAAATGTACTATAATGTGGGGTAAATATTACAAAAATAGGAGCGTGGAGAGGATATACATAATACATAGCGAAATACAAAGAACATTTCAGACTTCATAATGTTAACAAAAAAGCGAAGTTAAATTTTTAATGCACACATCGAAAGATAGATTCAATTTTCACATAATCAATATTGAATAGCCAATCCTTTACTTTTTTTAGAAATACATAAAGATTATTAGTTTGTCTTATCACAATAGGTAGTTTATTAAAACATCTAGGAGCAGTAACAGTAAAAAAGTGAGCAAATATGGTTTTATGTGCGACAGGAATATTCACAAGAGCCTGATTGTTGATCCGTAAGCCATAATAATTAGACATTCTATTTAAGATGTTACCACTGCGCTTGAAAAATTCTCTCAGAACTTTAAAAATGTAAAGATGTCGTAGAGAAAGAATATGTAAGTTTTTAAATAACGGCCAGCAATGAGTCAAGCAATTTTTACCGCAAATTATTCTAATAAGACATTTTTGTGTTTTAAATAAGGGAACAAAAGTGTTATTATAAGCCCCTCCCCAATTTATAATACCATATTGCAGTTTAGAGTTTGCAAGTGCATAATATATCATAGATAGTATCTGTCTTGAACAGTGTGGTTTTAAGAGATACAATTTTCGTATAACGTGCATCATATTTGATTTTACAGCTTGTATATGTGCTTTCCAATTCAAGTTTGAATCGATTACAACACCCAAATACTTATATTCGTTAACAGATTCGATTTTGAAACACTTATCAGAACAAGAAAGTGCATCATTATAGTTTGCCTGACCACAAGTATGAGTTGACAAACTAAACCTTTTGCAGTCATGTGAGTGGAATACCATGTTTAGATCAAAATGATCATTGCCTATCATTTTAAAATTCATTAGTCTAGTTTTATCACTGACTACTAATTTGTGCGAGGCAAACCATTGTCTTAACTTATGTATATCTTCATTCATACTGGCAACGCAATCAAACGAATTTAGTTCTTGATATATAAAAGCTATATCATCTGCAAAAGCTGTTTGTTGTCCTTTAAAAGATTGTTGAAATAGAGAATTTATGTAAACTAAAAATAACAGAGGGCCAAGTACAGAACCCTGAGGGACACCATTCTTAATAGTAAGAGAATTGCTATAAGTCCCATTTATTTTTACTCTTTGTTTCCTATTTGTAAGATAAGATTGAAGCCATTCTAGAACAATACCTCTAAAACCTGATGCATACAGTTTATCTAGAAGCAAGCTGTGATCAACTAAATCGAAGTCTTTAGACATGTCGATAAATAGCGACATAGAAGGTATAGAATAATTGAAACCCTCTTACAGTTTAGAACACAACATAAAAATTGCATCTTCTGTAGATTTTTTTGATCTAAAACCAAACTGATTGTTTGAGAAAAATTTTATATGCTCTAAGTAAGACACCATGCGTGATTTCAGAAATTTCTCAAACAGTTTGGAAAAGGTTGGCAGTAGGGAAATGGGACGATAATTATTAATATCTCTGTGATTTCCTTTTTTGAATAGAGGTATGACTTCTGCACACTTTAATGATTGTGGAAAACAGCCTTTATAAACGCTTTCATTAAATAAGTAGCATAGAATGTCAGCTATATAATATACTATTTTCTTTAATAGTACGTTGGTAATACCATCACTTGTACATGAACTTTTATCTTTTTGAGACCTTACAAGTTTGAAGACTTCCTGAGAAGTAATAGGAATAAAAAGGAAGCTGTTAGATTGTAATTTAACCTCAAGCACAGAATATGAACCACAGTTACAGGTATAATTGTAAATTGTCAAAGGTTTTTGGCTTTCTGAGATTTCAATGAAGTACTCATTAAATGTGTTAGCCATACTACTAGCCTCAAATAAAGTACATTCATTGACATCCAAAAAATCAATAGAAGTAGATTGTCGCTTTTTACCTAAAATTTCATCCACAATTCTCCATTCTTCTTTGCTATTACCTTTCACATTTACCATCTTTCGCGTATAATAATTATTGCGCGAATCAATTACTTCTTTATCAATGTCTTTACACAGCCTGTCATAGTATTTCTTAAGCCTTAAATTATTTACATGTTTTTTGCACTTTAATGAAACTTTCCTCTTTTTTCTAATATTTCGCAGCAGGTTAAAAGTCATCCAAGGTTTAAGAGGCTTATATTTCTTATTACCAGAGCTAAGTGAAGACATAGAGGTGCAGCTATCAATATGTTTTTTTTAAAATCGAAAGAAATACGTCATAAGCAACTGAGGCGTCATTTTCTGAATAGACAGATTCCCAGAATTCATATTTAAGACGATCATTTAGCAAAGTATAATTTATTCTAATAATTTGACGCTGTTTGCTCTGAGTGTTAACAGGGTTGATAACCTGATTGATGCTTAAAATTAGCATATGGTGATCAGTAATTCTAGAGTCATCAACACTTCCATAAAACAAACTCTTATTTTTTTTTATGCAACCTCATGTAGATATGGTCAATACAAGTCTTCGCTGTATCGGATACACGAGTAGGCTCATTAATAAGACTCTTGAGACCATATGAAGACATTAAGAGCAAATAGCTATCTGTATCACTATCGAACTTCTTCAAAATGTCTATATTTAAATCACCTACTACTATAAGATTTTTTGTTTTACATTTAGTTAAAATTTGATTAAGTTCTTGAACAAAGACATCTTTAGAAAATTCATGTAATCTGTAAATACACAGAATCAAATACTTTTCATTTTCATAAGTTAGAGATAATTTAACTATGTCTGCACTAGGGATAGTAAGTACGGAACAGTCACACATAAAACCACTTTTGACATACACTGCGACACCACCAGCTGCATAAGAGTCGTTACATTTTGCATACAAAGAATAACCTGAAATATTATATAAATCTAGTTCATTTTGGTGTATCCAAATCTCACTTAAAACAACAATTAATGGTAATTTAGCTAGAGACTCAATGTGTGCTAACAAAGAATGAAAATTTTTCCTTAAGCTACGGATATTTTGATGTAAACAAAAAACTTGAAAATCATTTACAGGCGAAGACGAGGTACTGTTCTTACGATGAGGAAAAGGGATGGAACTATTTATGCTAACTGTGCTCATAACTTATCCAAATCAACCATACCATTTTCTAATGCCTTGTTTCGTTTTCACTATACCAAATGACCTCCTCCATCTCTGTCTTCAAGGCAATTTTAGGATTTTTTTTTCATTGATAACATCGCCGATGTTGGCGTTTCAATTATTTCAATTGACTGAAGACGTTGTGGATAGAGAGGCTTCTCGACAATCATTCTTCAATTTTCTTAGCCTCATCGCTCAAAATGATTTTTTTGGTCAAAGTCTTGGTAAATTTCATGCATTCGGAGAGTGACGATACCGCTCATGGTCATCAGGCCTATGTTCATGGATTTATGTTCCAAGCATTTATGCAAAATTCGGTGATATGCCAAATTTTTGAGGTTGACGTAGGATTAACAAACCCGCGTTTTCTGTCACACTTCGATCTACGGAAGCTATGTTACCAGTTGTTCTTGCGCGACGGGAACGACTCCGGGTCTGCAAATCATTAACTTGCCCTAATAGCTGAAATTTGCGGACAATTGCTGAACGACAAATTGCCTCACATCGACCAAGAAGACTTTCAACTTTCAGGTTTCGCGAAATTATTAAGTTTTTTTATAGTGAATTTTAACAATTGCTACTTAAGTTTTGAAATATGGCAATACCGGTGTAGACACATCAAATCTGACATCAACATCGTAAAGTTTGACGCTTGACGGTATGCGTGTTCAGAATGTTTTGCCACATGAGTGCTATTTTCGAGATTTGGAAAAATTCATCTCAGTCAAAAAAGTGGAACTGAATCGTGAACATTTTCGTGCGATATTTTTTTTTGATTTCTGACGTGGATTAAGTCAACAACAGTGTGGCGATCAAGCACCATCCCGGTCTACGGTGATTCGCTTTCTTTCCGAATTCAATCGTAGTCATCGTTCGCTCCAGGACGAATTTCGTGAAGGTCGTCCAAAATCGGTGGTTGTGCCAGAAAACATAGATACTGTGCGGGAACTGATATCGCAAGCTCTGCATGTGATTTATCGTGAAATTGAGGCATGCTTGGGCATTAGTTTCACGTGCATACATTTAATATCGCATAAACGTTTGGACGTCAGAAAGATTTCTTCGTGTCATATGTATATCGCACAATTTAACAATAGCTGAAGAAAGGCTCTTGCCGATTGCATAAAGCCCGAAAATAAACAGCAGTCGACTGTATGGGTCTTCTAAGACGAACCAATTCCAACAAAAGTGTTTCGTACTTCAGAGCAAATGGTCGCTTATTTCTTTTGAAAAAAATGGAAATGTCGCCACTGGTGCCAGAATAGTTGTTCGAGAGGTAAGGAAAAGTAACTTCCGAACACGGATCGGTCTCCAAGACGACAATGCGAGCTCTCTCAGGTCGGCTCAAACATGTGACTCAAAACATGGAACTGATGTGTCATCAGTCCTAATTTGGAACCCCACTGACTTCTTTTTATTCTCGCAAATCAAAACTAAATCTCGAGGTCAAAGCCTGAATATTGAATTTTTTGTACTTGTTCTTCTCAAAACGTACTATATAGTGCGTTATTGAAGCGTGTGGCGTTGCATTTCTATGAAAAGCGTAGAGTATGTCTTTGCGGCAGGCAAGAGCTGTATATTCTATATTTCAATGAGGACATCTAGTTCTGAAGTCTGGAAGAAATTGATGTAGTTAAAGTGTTTTTCTGTCTTTCGCTGAAAGAACATATACTTCTGACCAATTTCTCTTTGGTCAACTTCCTTCTATGGTGGACTCTATTAAAAGTAGATATGAATGTGCTCTGCTTCTTTTTCAAGAAGATAAAATTGTTGGAATGAACTGCATTGGCGGTGACATGAGGAGAAGTTGCAGCAGTTTAATCGCTATCAGTACACTATGGAAAAATTGTGGGGAAAGGTCTCGTCCTACAATCGTAAAAAACCCCGCTCGTGCAGGAATTTAAGCCCTACTGAGCACTCGATTCAATGACAATATTATGTACGAGTATATCACAAAGTGAACCAACGAATTGGCCACCGAGGTCTTATAATTTGACGCCATTTGGTTACTTTTTGCAGGGCTATCTATTTTAAAGTTTTTAATGTATGCTAACAAACAAACAATCCAGGCCATGGAAGCCAATATTCAGCGCGCCATTGGTGGGATAGAGCCGCAAATGATCGAAAAAGTTGTTCTAAATTACTCCGACAACATCCCTGAAGTCGTGTACAAAATTTATGTCACCAATGAGTGGAGACTTCTAATTCAGACTCTGTCAGTATTGTTTAGAAAAAAACGTTCCATAGCTCAAAAAAAAAAAACAGCCATCACAAACTCACATTATTCCAAATGCCAATTCACAATGAGTCTTCAGAAAGGTATCCGCCAAAAAGTGTTTTCAATTTTGCAGATTAATTTATGTTTCTGCAACCCCGAGGTTTCCGTCACTTACAGCGATTTTTTATTTTACAGAAAGTTTGTTATTTAATTTCAGGGTTATTTGCGTACATTGTATCCTTGCAGCTGGTCTGTGGGCAGGGAGAATGCCCTCGCATATAGATACACACGTAGATCAAAACGAATAACTGATATTTTTTCTTGTCCTCGACTAATTGTAAACCTGATTGTGTCATACGGTACTTCCGGGAAATTTACATAATATCGCGATTACTTTCGTAAAAGCCTACTAATCCGGGACTGTACACCTAATTACATCGAGATGTGTCCTATGCGAGTATATGTGGAAACAATATCAGAGCCTTCGGCCAATGAAACACCTTGAAATTGACCTCAAAACGAACATCATTAATAAAGTTTCTCCTCTCTGATTAAGCGATTTCCTATTTTTTATTCTACGGAACCAAACGTATGCTAGGCATTTTGTGTAAGTTGGTACGCAAGTTTCCTTTTCATTATGCAAAATCAAGGAAAACAAGGTCTACGTATTTTTGCAAGCCTTTCACGCGATCCCCTTTAGTTGTTTTTGGATTCGTTGCACGTTTTAGTAGCTGGTGTTTGCGTTTCACTACTACATATACTGGTATTATTGGTCTCAAATCGCAATCCTACATCATAGCTTTAATGCTTATGTGTACATGCAAAAAGTTAGATGATTTTATGTATAATTAAAGCAGGAAAGGCATTAAAACACACACAAACATGTGTGGTGTAGTGGTGTATGGAGCAGAAAATATTAGCTACCCAGGTAATTTATTCACTTAAGAGTTCGTTAAGCAGCGGCC
This sequence comes from Volucella bombylans, assembly GCA_949129095.1. NCBI lineage: Eukaryota > Metazoa > Arthropoda > Insecta > Diptera > Syrphidae > Volucella > Volucella bombylans. Next base: position 137,274,130 of record OX422143.1, read on the forward strand.
GGGTGATTAATTTCACTGGTGATGTGTGTGTTAATTTACCAGTCACAATAAACAAAACCGTCAGCAGCTGAATGCTGGAAAATTCTTGGCAAGGCTAAATTAGTAGATTTCCGAGGGGAGTGCATGTATTTACTTTAGGGATTCCCACATTTACGATCAACCAAAGCATTTTTCCCACATGAGAAAATTACGGTAATGAGAAGGTAAATGAATGCGGGCAAGAGATCCAACAGTTTCTAAGAAATAGTTTTAATTCAAAAAATTTCAGAGATATTGAGAATTTCTAACCGTGTTAGTTAAACGATAACATCCAACAAGATCGACTATTTTGCTCTAACAGTTGTATCAGAAATGTACTCTAGCGAATATCAGTAAGACAATGATGGACAAAAGTTTCGGACTAAAAAACGTATTGCGGTGGGTGGCCGTGACTCAAGTGGTAGTGTATTGGTTCATAAATCAGACAGTTCGGGGTTCAATACCAACCGCACCCGAAAGACATTTTTGTTTTTCAGGCAACTAAATTCACGTAAGACGAGTGGTTGTCTAGAATACAACAACAAGTTCATGCTCCCTTAACTTGCAAACGAAGCGTACGAAACGTAAGTATTTTATTATTAAGGAGCGGAATCAAATAAGAGCGGAGTTGCCATTATCTGGACTGCTGAACTCTCAGAAAGATCGTAAGATTATCACGAAATTTGTAGGGCCTACGTGCTTACTGATCTCACATTTTGATATTATTTTCTAATTCTCTTCCCTTCTTTGTCAACTCGCCCAATTTTTCGGTAGTGTGGGGTTGAGGTTTTCGTATGGAACTGTTGAAATACACGATGTACACGTTTCCAGCATGGGCCGATGAATTAAAGCGATTTTCCTATATGAAGAGGCAAGATGAGCGATGAGAGAGCCCGCTCAGTGGAGTTCTCTTGTACATCTTCTTGTTGCAGTTTGCGTTCCTTAAAGTCGTGTTGATTTTACGCGATTTGAGTATCATGACAATACAGTTACAGAGTTGTGTTTTTGAAGGATCCTTGATGCTGAGAAGGGCCGCGATGGTTGACTCCTTATCTTTTTATCAGTAATAATACTCCGCCTTAGGACGCGTGTTGTTATTAAGACAGATGATTGTCGTCAATCACATATCCTGTGCGCAGATCTACATCCATTCCAGAATCTTTATTAAAAGAGACAATAGACTTCTGTGTTTGTTGTCTTTTAAAGTCGCCTGGTTTGATTTTCCTTAGCACATACGCCCCCATAGATAGCTTCTACGAGCTCTTGGACAAGAAATCCGAGCAGTGCCCTAGCTATGACAATAAAATTGTGCTTGGCGACTTTAATGCAGGTCTAGAAACAGGTAATCTTTGGTAGTACTGTCGGAAAGTATAGCCTGCACGACACCACCTCCGATAACTCCATAACTAATCGACTTTGGGTGAAACATTGTCATAGTTAGACCTTTTTTTCCACATTTCAATATTTACAAGCTGACTTTGAGAACGCCTGTCAACCAGATTGAAAACAGGGCAATCGACGCAAGGCACTCCTCCGGTATTATGTACCCACGAACGTTCCGAAGAGACAACATCGACTCGGACCATCACTTTGTTGTAGCCAAGGTACGGTTGCGGATATCCAGAACATCGCAAAGGCAGGCTAATACTGTGAGGAAGTTTGACGTCGGACGACTACAATCGCAAGAGATCGTCAAATACTTTTCCGATTGAGTCTCCCTCAATATCTTAAGAGGTCCTATGACGCCAGCATCAAGCATCGAATCCTAGTGGCAACATTGCCAAAACCCTATCAGAGATGCTGCCTTTCGTGTGCTGGGTTTCACTAGGCCAACAACGAAACCTCTGGTTTGACGACGAGTACCAGCAAGCACATGCAGCTAAGCAAAATGCATAGAAAGCGGCGCTACTGGAAAGCACTACAGCTGCTCACGAACTCTACGAGCAGAAGAGGAATGACGAACACCGGTTTCTCAGGACGAAAAAGAAGGAGCATGAGAAATGCGCTGTCGGTGACTGGCGATGACTTGGTATGAGCATACACCAACTCACCTATTAGCTATAGTCGGACGAAAGTATGCCCGATGAATCGAACTTCAGTATTTCTTGACGACAGTCAAGAAAGAATACCTACCGTATTGTGTGAAGGCCTAAAGCTGTTCGTCAACCACCTGACTGGTCCCTATCCGTAACGGTTTCAGGCCAGGAAAGTCCACCATTGAGCGCGTATAAAGCCGCGTATGACAGCATTAATATAGACACGCTATACAGAGCAATGTCTAGTTTTGGCATCCCTACCAAACTCATCCGTTTGTTGACGATGAGGATGAAGAATGCACGCTGTTCCAACAAGATCGGTAAAGAACCCACCGAAACCTTTAATTTAGACAAGGCGATGCGCAATCATTCGATTTCTTTAACATCATTTTTGAAAGAATAGTGCAGAACTCATGCGCCAACACAAGAGTTTTGATTTTGCGGCCCGGGTCAATCCCGGACAGATTTATTAAGCTTGTTGCAAGCAAACATATACTTAAAACTAACATTTTCACTTAAAAACTAAAGGGTGGAAGCGGTTAAAGAAAGTTAGGACGTGAGGCATAGGTGGAAATAAGTATGTTCTTGAGAGAGAGTTTGCTGAGATGGTAGTCGAAGAGAGGCAGAATATCGTTAACTTCGCGAAGCATCCTAGACATTGGCTCCAGGTGTCCGTAATTCGTTCTGTGAAGATTGAGCCGGAGAAGTGGCACAGACCTAAGATTGCGGGGATTGGTGTTAAAAGAAATAATTTGAAGTAAGGAAGGACAATCGATATTACCTACTAAAATTTGATGAATAAAAGAATGTCTGCAACTTTTCGGCGTATAGAAAGGGGTTGCAAATTTATAAGTTTCAGCCGGTCAGTGTAAGGTGGTAAGTTTTGGCTATCATCCCAGCGAAGACCACAGCGTTGAACAGCTTCTATCCGGAGGATGTGAGTTCTGTAGTAGGGTGACCAAACTTGGCTGGCATATTCAAGAAGAGGCCTAACAAAGGTTATGTAAAGAGATTTGGTAACATAAGGATTGGAAAACTCCTTAGACCAGCGCTTGATAAAACCAAGGACAGAGTTGGCTTTTTTTATTATACTATCAATGTGAGAACGGAAATTGAGTTCCTTGTCGCAGATAACACCTAAATCACGCAACTCATTCACTAAGGGAACAGGCAGATTAAAGATTAGATAGCAACGAGGTGAAGTAGGGAGGCGTTTACGGGTATAAGTTATAGCCTGAGTTATAAGTTATATTGACGTTAAGCTCAAGAAAATTCTTCTGACACCAAGTCTAGATCTTGCTGCAGAAGTAGGCTGTCTGAGGAAGATGATATATATCTAAATATTTTCATATCATCTGCGTAAACAGATATGTATGAATTTTTAATGATACAAGCAACATCATTAATGGTCAGAATAAATAATAAGGGGCCAAGGTGGCTGCCTTGGGGGACACCAGAGGAGGCTTTAATTGGGTCAGAAACCATGGACCTAAATAGAACATAGTAAAGTCGTTCATTTAAATAGGATTGAACCCAAGTTATAAAGTTTATCTGGAAACCAAGAAGGATTATATCATGAGAAATTCTATCAAAGGCTTTGCTGAAATCGGTGGCAATCACATCAACTTCATTTCCAGATTCCAGTGCACATAAAGTGCTTGATACGAATTCCGTTAAGTTGATGGTCGTAGATCTGCCTTTGAAAAATCCGTGCTGGTTTGGGGAAACAATAGATTTACAATGGAAAAGCATTATGTCATAAATAATGCTCTCAAAAAGCTTAGGTATGCAGGACAACTTAGCAATTGGTCGATAGTTGGAAATATCGTCTTTTCTACCTTTTTTATGTAGGGGAATAATAAACGACCTTTTCCAGGTTGATGGAAATAACCCCTGGGTGATAGAAAGCTGAAAGAGAGCTGTAAGAGGTTGGGCTAGATGCATTTGACATTTCTTTAAAAATATAGGGGGAAGGTCATCAGGGCCAGCAGAATAATCATCTTCGAGTTTTATTATTTTATCTCTAACTTGCTCTAAAGTTATAGACACCGATTCCAAAGTTGTTTGTGGGCAGCTTTTTAAGTAGGAAAAGTAAGAATGGTCTGGCTCTTGGGAATGGATGGCGAACGCTTGACCAAAAAAGATTGGCGAAGAGATTTGCAATAATTTGGGGATTGCCCGAGGACCTATCAAGAAAATTTAGGGATGATGAATAGTTATCCGATTTGCTTTTAGTTTTGATGAACTGAAAGAATCTTTTGGGGTCGGAAATGAGTGTGTGGCCCATTCGGTTTAAATAGTTGTTATAGAGAGTTTGGGAAAGTACAGAGAAATTTGTTTGGGCAGACTGGTAGTAGAAGAAATCGGTGTCGGAACGCGATTTTAAGTAAGAATACCAGAGCTAAGAGGCACAATCTGTCAAAAGCCCGCGAGTAATATATAGGTAGAAGCAGCGAAGATGTGTTTAGCGGTCAATGAGGGCAAAACCAAGTATTTATATGCTATTAATCAGAAAGGACACCCGACACCAAGGTCTCGGACAGAACGTCACCCTCAGCAGATAATACTTGGAGGTAGTTAAGAACTGTGTCTACCTAGGCTCCGCTATCAATTCAGATAACGACATCAGCACTGAGATCAAACGAAGAATAACTCTTTTGTGGTCAGAAGGCAATTGACTAAAAAAGCCCTCTCTTGAATTCTTGAATAACAACAATGATCCTATATAGGACCTTAATAATCCCAGTCCTGCACTATGGCTCAGAGTCATGGAATTTATCAAAAATGGATGAGGGTGCTCCTGGCTGCTTTGAGAGGAAAATTCTTCGGGTGATTTTCGGTCCCGTCTGCATAGACGTTGAGTCGAGGACAAGGTACAGCGACGAACTATATGGGTTGTACAGCGACTTTGACTTAGCCGTAAGAGTGAAGATCCAACTACTGAGATGGCTGTGTCATATAGATCGGATGGACACCAATTATCCGGTCTTATCTAGTCTTCGAATCCGCCCCTGAAAGACAGTCCGGCAGAGGAAAACTGCGACTCAGGTGGCACACTCAAGTAGAAGGGGACCTTAGGCAACATAGCGTGTAAAACTGGAGACAGCTAGCTAAAGATAGAGTTCGCTGGAGACACTTGTTGATTGAGGCCCAGGTTCACCCCGGGTCGGACTTGACTTTCCTACTGTAAGTATAAAAATAATAGTTTCTGCAGGTTTTACAATATTTCTTGTGGAATGTTATCCATTTGCAAAGCTTTTTATTATCTACGCAATTCTATACCCACTGATTTCAATTCTTTGTTAAGATTTCTGAGTTCGGCCTGCGTGGGTTTCTTAATTTTTTATTTTTTCTTGTGATGAGTTTCAGCTTAAAGAGAATCCTGCAGTGGTCAGATAAAGGTGCTTTCTTGGTGGCTCTCCAATAAAAAAAAAACTTAATAGGTCTGTTTTCCTATACAAAAGCAGGGTCGATGAGTTCCCTTTCTTAAGGTAGTAGAGGTGAAGTCATTAGCTCTATTAAATGATTTAAGTCCAGGACAAAATAAAAAATTGGGGTTGACATTCCTGCTACGTATGGTGAAAAATATTGAGCAACAAAACCCTGATTTGGGTGACATCAGCCCTCCAGACAGAATATTAATATTCTCGTCGAAAGGGAAGACAAAGTTGCAACTATGGAGCACCATCTTTAATGCTGTTAAATCTCGCCCATCATGCGAATATTATAAATCCACAGTTGCTACGTTAGAGTCAGACCTGGCTACTCTGTTAGAGAAGACAATTTTGCACTACCTGCATCGGTTGTCTCAATAGGCTATTCGAACTTCTATAGCCTCAGGCACCATATTAGATCGAGCCTGCAGAATGCACTCTATGAGGTTGAGGGTAATCTGTCTCGACCTAGCTTATTTCCTTGCTATCCTTTGGCGAAAACAAGGAGCATCTGGTTATTGCAATTATTCTTCGTGAATCCCAATACAAGTTGGAACTATAGAACGTGTGAGCGATATGGGAGCGATTAGTCATTAATCTTGAATACTTTCGAAGATTATTTTGGTCAATGCCTTCTCAATCAATTGGCCGCGTTTGGGTGTATAATGACCGCGAGCCTTTCCAAAGTCCACAACAAGAAAGTTGTTATGCTCTCCGGGTTTCCTTTCTATAGCTCATTCCCAGATGGCCTTCCATTCTTTCTGAGGGACCTATATAGATAGAGGATCTCGTCCTCTGGGACATTTCCCCAACCTAAGCCTTTAACAGCCTTCACGCAGTGTAGAGACCCCTAATGTCATCGGCTGCTCGGTGCTGTGATATTTGTCGAACGCCTTGCTTTTGATTTAGATGTACTGTCACTACTGGTCCTATATTAGCGGCAGCAAGTGTCGCAATTGCCTTTTATCCATTCTCATAATCCCTATCCCCTTCTCACTGCAGACTGTCTGAGTGGCAGCGATTTTGTGATCGGTATAATCTAAGCGTAAGGCTTAACAGTGCGCCTGTGACTATAACCCCTTAAGCCCCAGAAAGGAAGTGCTTTTCTCTTTGGAAAGCGAAGAGGGGTCTTTAGAGCCCAGCTTCCAAGAACAACCGTTGAGACCTTTATCGTCTTTATTTTCCCTGAATCTACAAGCAGCTGCTCTTCTTTCGAGATCTCTTGATCTAGCTCCGATAAGGTGGTCCTTCCAGGTGGTATGCCATTGTTATTTTTTTTATGCTTTTATGTACTCCTATTGACGTTTCCAGGATTAAAAAGAAGCCGTCATGTCGGGCTAAGGCAATATAGACTTCACCTGATCAACTGTTGTGGCTTGCTAATGATTGGCTTACCTCCAACCCTTCATCTAGGCTACCTAGCTCATCATTGTGACTGAGATAATATGCTTTTAGGTTCAGGACTTCCGTACAGGTTCAATACGATACTCGTCTATCTGTTACCATAAACTGTCGACCCTACTTAGGTCCCAGCACCACTAAAAGGGTGATAGTCAGGTAGTGATCTTAAATTGCAGACAATATCCAGTGGCCGGTCTGCATTCTTTTATAAACGGTCTTTCGTAGCAGCTATATGTTGTGGGCGAATTTATTTCAGGTGCATATCCATTACTTACAGTGTACTAGGGTATCAGAGTCTGCTTTGAAACAGTCCTATTCAGAGGAACTGTATTCGTTTTATTTTAGTTGTAATTTTTTACCTGACTTAGACGCCAACATTTATTAACATTATCTCTGCGACATGGTTTCGGCTAACAATTAATTGCCATACACTTGTAGACTGCTTCTTCTGCTGATTGAAGGGCTCATCTTCGTTCTAAGTCTCTGATTAGGTGCTGAAAACTTAACAACTTTACGACTTAAAATATGCCAAGGAATCCGTTTTTTAAACAAAAATGTTTATAATGACAATTAAGCTTTCTACAGAAATATTAAACACGATACAACTTTGCCAACTTGGGCAACTTCGACTTTTTACTCCGTCTTTCTTCTTCGTCTTCGAGTTTCGTCATTTTTGTTCGTCTTTGACATTCGTCTTCTGATGTTCGTCAGATGTTTGACCAATGCAAGGTGACCATAAACTCCACAGCAATGAGTAACATCAGTCTTCTTTAGTAAAACACTTTATTTGATATGAACAATGTAATTTGAAGTAATCTGAAAGATACTACTGATAGTATTGTTAATTCTATGCTCATTTTCAAAACGAACAACACGCCAAAATGTCGTGGTACGGAATATCAAATTTTCCAATGTTGCACCATGCAAGAACATACACATAACATGGGTACGATTCGCAAATGAGCAATAAACTTAACGTTATACTCGTATAATCCACGTACTGCACCGTGGTTATAACCATAACCAGCTTAACATGATATTTCCCATATCGGTTTGGGCTGTTCGATTTTCACAAAATTCGTCCCGACAAAAGGATTTTTAGAAAATGGAAGGAAAACAAGTTTAAATTACTCGTATGCGGCTAGCGTTATTGTGCATGTTGTTCATGGGTAGTTCTCTTGACTACCATGCTGTGAGGCACAGTGAGAAGATTACTCGACCACCACCTCGAATATGAAAAGCGGTTTAATTTTACTTAAGTTGAAATTGGTAGCAATCGAGACAGCTGATTTGGGTTACTTTTACTATTGAGAGAGTATTTATTCCTTAGAAACAAATGTAATTAGAAATAACATACTCGTACGAGTAAAGCTGATCAGTAATAGTCACCGATTAGCCGTGAACTTTTATTAGCCGATTAACTTGAGCTCACAGTCGTTCATAGATCTCAGCGGAGACCAGACGCATTACGCATTTCGTGTTCGGCTTTAAAAGTGTAGAAAATAAATAAATAGAGGAGTGTGCTCTGGGTAGGGACGGAGCATCCGATAGGACGCAGCTCTCGTGCGTGTTATGTGGGAACGTGGGACACACCGCAAACTATCGGGGTTGTCCTAAGTTCACCGACATTAAAAAAGCAAAATTGGCTCGGCATCAGAAGGTGGAGGTCAAACGTTCACCTGTACGGTTTCACACACCAGCCGTCACGCCCCAAATTTCCTACGCCCAAATGGCGTCAGGTAGGGGGGCTACGGTACAGCAAGCGACTGTTGCTTCTCCGGCGCCGATGCCGAGAACAACGGAAGCTGCACCCAACATGCTAGCCATCTTGCTCGCAATCCAAGGGCAGATGGCTCAGCTGCAAAAGCAGGTTCAAGAACAGGCCAAGCGGGTGGACCAGATCTACGCGTTGCTGCCGGGTCTAACGCAACACATGCCGTAATGGGTACGCACATGGTGGAGCAAACTTTGAAGGTCCTTGCGGTCAATGTGAATTCACTGATTAGGATTGAACGAAGAGCCGCAATGTTTAAATTGCTACAAGACCAAACTCCTGATGTGCTTTTCGCTAGCGAAACTAAGCTAACCGATAAGCACAAACTGGAGTACAATAATTATATTGTTAGAAGAAGAAACCGGCCCAGATCCAAACGTGGAGGCGGTGTCGCGATCTTCATTAAAGAAGGTATAAAATTTCACAGAGTGTACAAGGGCGTGTTGCGCAGGTTCCGGGTGTTGGAGGCAGTCGTCGTGTACATCCCGCTCCGCAGTGGAAAGCGGCTGTACTTGGCCTCTGTTTATGCACCTGATACTTCACAATCCACCCTATTCATTACAGAGCTCGACACGCTTTTTCGACTTCTGAGGCTGGAATCGGGGGAGAATTATTTTATAATCGGCGGGGTTTCAACGCTAGACACAGAGATTGGGGAAATAATTTGCCAAATACTAGAGGGAACCTACTACTCGATTGGTGGGGTCAGCACGACGTCATGTACAGACTCGGTCTTAAAGCGACGGATAATCCGTCGTTTCCCAGAGGCGGGTCTTATTTGGATCTACTGCTGTACGATGAACGAATACGACTGACAGGTACGAATTTACAAACGCTAAACTGTCTGCGCACATTTGTGTACGACAGCGACCATTGCGGTTTTAGCACCGAAATTACAGTTCCTAACGAAATTGCGGAATTGGAGGAGTTTGTCCAAAGATATTCTTACAACTACAGTAAAACTCGATGGACACGCTTCTCCGCAACCTTGACAAGAGCGCTCTCCTCGAACACGCTCCACCCACCGTCCAATAGGAATTTGTCAAACGAGGAGATCGACAATTACCTAAAACAAATGGATGAGACAATTAAACAAACTATGGACTCTACAATACCGCGGTATCGACGCACGACTAACGAAGCAGGTCTTCCGCAATCCTACTATTGACGCACTGCACCGACAGAAAAGTAGACTTCTGACAAGACTTAAAAACTTGTACAGACAGTTAACTGACAGACAAGACCCGGAGATTAGGACACTGAAGTCGTCGATTAAAAATATTCAAACGCTAATAAAAGAGAATTACAGAATTTCTGTGAGTTTGTATTGGAACAACGAGGTTCGGGCTGTAAACACCAGCAACCCGAATATGTTTCCGCAAATAAATAAACTATTTCGGAGAAAAAATCAAAACGACCTTCAGTGTCTTAAAATAGCCCGGACAACAGACAACGAACGGTTACTGACAATAGCAGGCATTGATCCAAATGAGGCCGCTGATGATGACGACTTCTTTGTGATCGAGGATCCACAGGAGAAGGTTGAGACCATAGGGGCGACTTTCCAGGAAGTATACAAGGCCACTGATACCATTGGCCCTAATTACGACCTGGACAATCGCGTCTTGTTGCACGACTTCTGCATTCGAAATGAAATAGGGAACTAGCGATCCGAGGACTCTGGTTTCACCCGGTTCAGCGACGAAAATATGGCAAATAATGTCATTGCCAGAGAGGGTGACCTACCCCCGTTCATTTCGAAGGCAGGACTCCATGAGATCTTCGACATAATCAAAGCTAAGAAATCAGTGGGGACCGATGGTATTCCGAATATCGTGCTTCGACATCTTCCTCTAGAAGCGGTGGACATTTACACCACCCTGTTTAATAATGCAATGAATAATGGACATTATCCAGCGCATTGGAAAACGGCGGTGGTTCAACCTATCCCCAAAAAGGGGAAGGATATATCCAATCCGGCGAATCTCCGGTCGATAAGTCTCCTTCCGAATATCAGTAAGGTTTTTGAAAAAGTAATCAATAGAGCTCGGTCCAGGTAGGTTGAGGACAAACATATAGTTCCGGATAATCAATTCGGTTTTAAGGCGGGACATGATATCTCACATGCCGCGTCTAAACTGGTGTCCGATATCCAATGGAATAAAGGCAAAAAACAAAGCACTGGTGCCTGCCTTGTTGACTTGGAGAAGGCCTTCGACACCGTATGGTTAGAGGGTCTTTTCTATAAGCTGACTAGGCTGGGGATCAGTAAACCACTCTTGTACGTTCTTTATAATATGCTAACCAACAGACAGTTCATCGTGAAAAATGGTGATGTGACTTCTGTTGGAATATTTCAAATTAAAAATGGTCTTCAGCAAGGCGCGGTCAATTCGCCGATCCTATTCAACATTTTTACAAGCGACTTGATAGGTTCACTTCCCCATACTATTGCGTACGCAGACGATGTGGTAGCGTACAGAACAGGTCCAAAAATTGAGGTCATTAATACTCTCTTGCAGCGTGACTTCGATACGATAAGACGATTTTGCGATGAATGGAAGTTGAAAATCAACTTTCAGAAGTCGGAAACCATTCGCCGTTGTCTGGAGCCTCTAGGGATAGCAGAAAAAATTGGCGAAAGTTCTCTATCGTTGGACAACACGGACAACCTCTTGCCTGTCGAAATGTAGTCAGATACCTTGGGATCTGGCTAGATCAGTTTCTGTATTTTGGCAAAAATGTAGATGCTGCTCTGGCTAGAGCCAAAGGTGCGTTTGCCCTTACAAAGAGACTGTTTTATAGCAGCCAACTCTATGCGAGGGTAAAGGTAATCTGCTACATGGCCCTTATCAGGCCCATGCTGGTATTTGGTTGTCCCGTGTGGTTCAATGTACGAGCAAGCTTAATGGAAAAGATTCGGGTGTTTGAGAGGGCTTGCCTTAGGGCTTGTCTTCGCTTGTACAGAACACCAGAATCGGAGTACAAGAAATTTTATCCTAATGAGGTCCTTTACAACAGGGCGAACCTAATACGAGTGGACAACTTCGTAATTAAGCTGACTCGAAGGCACATTGCAAGAGCAATGACCTCGACGAATAACCTGATATCTGGGGCTTACTACCCCAATTACCTTTACCACGAGAGTGTGCGCTCTGACGGCTTCGTTCCACCGGAAGCATTCCTCTACCTAGATCAGAAAGGGTTGATCCAGGATAGATCAGCGGTGCCGTTAATCTTCCATGTCGCTCGGACAGCTGGGGACAGGCGACTCAACTACGACAGAGACGTCGCACACGGCAGTGTGGATCGCCTCAGGTTCAGTAGGGCGATGGGGAATCGTGATAAGAGGGATGTCGTTCGGCAGCACCAGCATTTCTGGTGGTTGAATGATGGAGAAGATGCTTAGTCGTCGTTTCCGTCAATTACGGACCAGCCTAACTAATGAGGCAGAGCTGACCAATCTGTTTTCTCTGTAAACAGCGATGGCCGGCTTACATAGGTTTAGGTTAACATTTAAGAAACATAAACATATATCAGTGTATACAAAGGTGTATACTGATATATGTATATGATTGTGTATAACGTCTATGTGTGTTTATGTGTGTATTGTACATTTAGTTTAGGTAGGCTAAGGTTTATTTTAAGTTAGATACTAAGTTTTTATTAAAAATAAAAAATTATGTCCATATGCTAAGTTTTGTTAACAAATTTTTTTCTTAGCTTTAAGTATACAAAATAAATAGTTCTAAGAAAATGTAAATGAAGTCGAAAGACATAGCTATAAGAATTTAGAGTAGCTTAGAGTGCCTGTGTGGGGCCAGTAAGTTAGTATAAGATTGTTAAGTAATTGTAAGCTAGCATTTAAGCATTTTTTGTTAGTATGTAAGAGTTAGTGATTAAGAAAATAAAATGCATTGAAAACTGAAAAACTGATTAATTTGAGCTCCGCTATAGTACTCGTACCACCGTTGGGTGTCCTTTTTCGATTTTGTCGATTTCGTCGTAGATTAATAAGGATCGAGTACAACCCAACGTTATATTTAATATCTGTCATTTTAATACCGCTTCCTATAGCACACTAGCAACATCGTCCGGTCATAGAAGGGCACCCTAATAACAAAATGTCTCAAAATGATTTTTGAAAGATAATCGCTAGGCTTTTTTTTTCAACGTTTAACCAAAATCAGTAATTCAAGCAACGACACAGCGTCAATAATATTAGCACCCAACACATAATCGCCTAGCAGTTCTAGGCCGAATGTCAGCAATGGCTGCATAACCCATTTGAACTCAACAACCCAACAAACAAAAAACTTACGCGTCTTTTCTCCTGAGACATGTACCCGTATGGAAACAGAATTCGGCTAGTCTTTAAGAGATGTTAGGAAGCGTTTGTTTGATATTCATCTGCCTAATGGAATCCCAAGCTAAGATATCTGTAGGAAGTCTTTATGCAAGCAAGTAAGCGTTTTGAGGTGATCTTTTTTAGGTAGAAAACTCATCGGCAATCTAGTTTCTGAGTGAATAGTTAAGCTTTACAGCATTCAGGTCTGCAATAATGCAGTTAATGGGGAAACTATTGGCTCTATTGCCGAAAGTTAAGCGGCATGCTGGACACTGGAGCTGTGCCTCTCGTCAATCGTGATATTAGGGTTTTTTCATCAGCTGAATGCCAGACTCCTTTGAAGGACATTCTATTGGTAACATTCTCATGAATCTCTGAGTTGTTACCATGTTACTCCATAGATTCGAATATGTAGGAGTCCGTAGCAGATTCCTACTCACTATATTTAGCACTCACCTTGGATAATCTTCCCTGTATAAGCATCACAGAATCACCATTAGCTATTAGCTAAAAATCGAGAACTACTATAGTTTAGCGAGTAACATACTCGCACTTGTAATGTTATTTAGCTGTTGTGTTGGCCATTGCCTACTGAAGTCGCTTGCATTCAGCTGTAGGCGTTGATGATGGATTAGCCGATGAAGTCTGCCACGCTTGGTTTTGCCGTTCTAAAATGCCAACTAACGTACTAATAAAATTCCGCAGATTAAGCACTGAGCCTTTATTTTTACTTAACTTACCTTAACGGTGTTATTGTGTACGGCTCTCTTCCTAAAGTGTCTCAGCATGTAGTATGTGCAGACACAGCGCTCTCAGTATGCAACTCCAGCTAAATGATTTGAATGCAGTTTTGTTTCGAGTACTCAGTTTTCACACTTACATTTGCAGACCTATGATACTTCACTTCTTTGAAAGCGAACTGTTGGTTGCAGGGCCGTATCAGTTGCTTAGCAGGTACTTGAGCATTTTGGTGTATACATCTTCTGTTGTCCATGGTACTGAAATGCATGTTGCCTCAAGTCCATGTCCTATTTCAAAGAGATTGGTGGCGGCTGTTTCGATAGAAACCTGAGATATGTCATTTCATTTCTTTTACTTATACCCATATAAATATAGACAAACATGCTCAAATCTAATTTAGTAATGTCAGTTACTTAATTTAACTTACTGGCTCTTACCGAGCACTCTATGCTTAACGCTTAATCTAAAACTATTGCAGCTTTTCCTTGGCACCGCTGTGGCGGTGGTATATTACCGAATTCCGTCCCTACTCTACACTAACCCTTTAGTATCTATATGGAGGAATGCCTCCGGCGGAATGAAGCCCGATCGGAGTGTACACTCGTGGTACATAGTACAAAGACCAGGTTATTGTCGTTGGTCATCGTTCTTGCAATTCCTTCGAATCGCCTTAATCAGGAAATTGTCAATCCTGTTTAGTCGGGCCCCATCATAAAGGACCTTGTTGGGACAATATTTAATGAATGCAGATTCTGGTCTTCTGTACAATTTAAGATACATATCTCCTGAAACATTACCTTTCAAACACCCGAATTGTTTGAGAATTGAAAAATCCGAGACCTCCATAAGAGATGATTGGCTTGATTAGGGCCACGTAGCGTATTAACTTCACCACTACTGTGAAACAGTTTTCTTGTTAAGCCTAAGGCCTTCTTGGTTCCAGCTAAACAAACATTTGTATTGTATTGTCAAAATACAAACGCTGATCGAACCACATACCAAGGTATCTAACTACGCTTCTCACTGGCAATGCCAGTCCATGCTGTCCGATGACCGCCAAATTTCGTCAGTGCATATCTAGTAGCCCAAGAATCTCATCTCTGTGGAGTTCTAAGCAATAACCGCTTCTTGTTGTAAGCCGTTTTTAATGTCAAATGCTTTTCTTGAAATTACGTTGCCACATTTGATAGCGAACTTCTTTCCCATATGGATGTTGTAAACCATATATAGCAGAGGTTTCAGCATGCCCATTCTGGTCAACTTATAGAAAAGCCCTTCTAACAATACGATGTCGAAGGCCTTCTCGAAGTCAATCAGGCACGCACCCGTACACTGGTTCTTGCATTTATTCCATTGTATGTCGGAGAACAGATTTCACGCAGCATGAATAGTGTCATGCCTCGCCCTAAACCAAACTGATTTTCCGGAATTATTGCAAATTATTTTCCTCAACCCACCTTAACAGCGCTCTATTGACTACTTTCTCTAATACCTTGTTAGTTCTAACTTTATTGGATGCACCACTGCTGTTTTCCAATGCGTTGGATAATATACATTATTCAGCGCATTGTTAAACAGCGTAGTAAATATATCCACTGCTTCCAAGGGCAGGTGTCTTAATACGACGTTTGAAATACCGTCTACTCTCGACGACTTTTTGTTTTTCAGAAACTCAAAGATGCACAGGAGTTCATCTTTTCGCACGAAAAAATGTGAGGAAGCCGGATTGTTCACCGTATACACGGCCTCGGAAAAAGCTCCCAGCAAATCAACTTTCTTCTGTGGGTCTTCGACAACGAAAAGATCGTCGCCTGAGTCGACACTCTCTGGACTTATGCCAACGGTCAGAAGTTTTTGTCTTTTTTCTGTCGTTTATGGAATTCGGACACACTGAATGAATGGCATTGTGATCTTTCCGCCTGAAAAATTTACTGGATTTTAGAGGCTGAATCTTTTTGCCCCAGCTGCGTTTGCTCGTTTGGTATCCGTATTGTGGCGGCAAGTCCGCAGTTATCACTATCGTACTCCAACGCTCGCAAGCAGTTCCTTGTGTTTCGATTCCCGTTAGCCAGTTCTAGTCTACTGTCTATTAATGCCAAGTCTAGAAAAGAACCGGCTGATGGGAAGGATGGAATATTCGTCGCGTACAGTTCAAGTCGGTACTCAATGACTCCACCATTAGTATAATTGGTTGCACCTGGTGTTTTGCGGGTTACTTCCCCACACCGCATGTTTAGCATTAAGATCTCCGGCCAAAAAATAATAATTTTCCTCCGATTGAAGCTGAAGGCAACGAAAAAGTATTTCGAGCTCAGTTATAAATTGAATGGGATTAGGTGCTTCGGGTACATAAAGCGACACCACATACACTCGCCTTCGACTATGAAGAGGAATGCCTACGATGCAGGCTTCCAACATCCGGAACCTCGTCAAATCCCCGCTATATATGACCATATGACGCATGCCTTTGCGTAATAAGATACCAACCCCACCCTCTTGTGAGGAGTGTGGACGGTCCCTTCTATATATATTGTAGCCACTGTAGCCAATTTTGTGATTCTGGTTAAGTTGAGTTTCGCTTACCAGAAGCACATCTGGGCATTCACTTAACAACAGATTTTGTAGGTTAGCCCTTCTCTCGATCCTAATTAGTGAGTTAACGTTTAACGCAAGTATCTTCAGGTTAACCGGGGTCTCAGACTTGTCAAACAGGGTCGAATAGATGGCGTCAATTCGAGCCGCTTGTTCATTTAATTGCTTCTGAAAATGATGGATTTTTTCCGTGCAAGGACAGAAGGATCGCTGGCCGTGGAAAACGGTTTGACACCCGCGAATTTCAGGTCATCGTTCTCAAAAATATTCAGCTTCGCTTCGAGCTCCTCCTGTTTTATTCTTGGGTCGATGCCTTTTAACAGCACTGTTTGTAATTTCTCACCCTTCGGGGTATAAGTGAAGTATTCGGTCTCGCCTTTTCCTAAAGCAGTGCATACCATATTATGCTCCTCGATGTTATCACACATTGTTATGTGCTTGTTTGAGCTTAACCGTTTCACATAAAAGTTCTTACTAACTAGCTTACATAACATAATGCTATCCTAAATCTCTAAGTTTCTCACATTACGTGTGGAATTTTATCTTTCCTTGGCTGAGTGCTGCTGCTGCTTCTATTATCGCTGTCGGTATTTTTGCTACTGCTTATGTTGTTGTTGTGGCTGTTTATTATTTTGGCTTTTGTTGTTGTCTTTTACATTGTTGCAACTTATGTTTCTTTCTATAAGCTCTTAATAAGTTCATCCAGCTGAGCTTCCTCGTCTCTTCCTCTTCCCCCTCCTCTGATAATGTGTCATCATAATCATCCGACAGCTTTCTAAAACAGTTTCCCTCGCCAATGTAGCGTTCATGTAATGGCGAAAGGCGGCCTAAGTGGGTACACTTTGTGGTGTTTTCGAAGATAAAGGAAATTTTACAGTTTATCCCTGACTGTCCATGCGTTAAATTCTCTGGGTATAATAGGAACTGATTTCCCCTAAGCTTCGGTGCAAAGCTATCCAGCTTATAATCGCATTCCGGCATACTCATGACCAGAGCATTTTGGCCACTACTTGGAGTCATGGTGTTCGAAAGATTAGCCTCCGCAAATCTAAATTGTTGCCTTATTGGTCCTGTCTTTTACTTATCTTCAACCGTCTTCTTGCATGTTGTGTTGTTCGAATATGGGGATTACATCTGCTTTTGCCTGCTTCACGACTGGCCGGCTTCGAAGTAGTTCTGGTTTACTTGGAAGCTCTTCATTATTCCACGAAGATTTCCTGTATTGCTGCTTGTATGGTTAATATCTTTCGAAAGGATATTCATTCTAGCTTTTGCATCTTGGGCAACATATTGTACATCTTGAATTCAGCGCGCTCTTTCTCGCGTGTCCTATTTCGGAACATCGCATACATATTCTGTGCAGTTATTACCACTTCTGCAGTATATTGCAAAGTGTTCCCGTTTTCCATGTTGGACACATCCTACACGAATGTGGACTACGGTGAGCATTTTTGCACTCTTGACGATAATGACGATAATACTCGTAAGTGCTCTGCTATGGCTTTGATAATTTGTTTAGCAGATGTAACCCCATCCAGTTCGCAGTGCTATATTTTGGCTTGGTCACATAGGGCATGTACGAGTACTTACTTTATAGTTAACTCTCCTACAGCTGCATGCATATTAGATGTCTGCCATTGTGGAAATATTCTACAAAGCTTTAGTGTGACATGACACTTTATTGCTCTGTTTATCCCGGTTTCAAGCTATGCTAATGTGGGAATTTAAGAATTCTCATCGTTTCCCCAATCTCATCGAATTCAAGGTCCAAGATATTACATGACTAATTCAGAAGCTTCTACAAATATTCATACAGTCCAGCACAAGTCGTCATCATACTTTAACATCTACTCATACATTGGCCTATCCCTTTAAGAAAGAAAGTCCCCAGATTTTGCTCCAATAGGCCATCAATCAAAGTGAATTAATCTTAAGAAGATGAACTATTCGTCGTCTTCACCACTGTCTCCTGCTACCTGTGATTGATTAGCTAGAAATTTTCTCAACTTGCCATGATTGATGATTGCCGTCAAACCGGATAATTCTGGCTTATCTCAAACCTGCTAACCATCCATAGGGGAATTTTATTGGAAACATATTCAGGATTAGTTGCCGCATCTTTTCATCCCTCGAAGCGAATGACTATCTTATATTTTAAACGCTGCTAATACGAGTACACACTGTAGTGCTATTAAAAAAAATTCTTTTTTTTTTTCCCCAAATATGAACTTCTTTTCGCAGAACCGGAAGTAAATACCATTACCACCACTCACTTGTATCAGCCTACTCTGTACATTCTCCCATTTATGTTATCGTCCATGCAGCTCACCGACCGATATGTCGACAACCTACTACAACAGTAGTGTCGGCGGCGACGACGATGAAGTGAATCACAGCTAAGTTCAGCTCTATTGCTTTAAGTAATGGCACAGTTGCATGCAATAACCCTCGTCTCAATGAGCTTTGGAGGGTGCTATTGGGACGATGCCATTATACGTACATATTGAGCTCGAGTGGGGTTGGTAAGTGTTCCACGATCCTACTCGTATGGATGCGTGTGAATGTGTTCGGTTGATAATTAAGGGAAATCTGTGATATATTCAAGCACAAACATAAATACACTGCATGTGCGCTGGATAGTATTCGTATTTCCAAAAATAAACAAACAGATACCGGAAAAGGATGTACAGCCCTCTACCCAGAGGGAATGTACAAAAATCACGCAGTACTTCGGGTGTGCAGGGTGGTGCAGAGATTTGAAAAATTCAAAGCATGATAGGCAGCAAGTGAATGACATACTCCCAAAGGAGCTAATCACGTGATTTAGTGTACACCTCTACTAAAGTGATGGTACCGAGCCTATATTTACATTTGCACCCTAATAACATACACTGTGTCGAACAAAAGGTTATTTCAGTTTATAGTGCTACTTAACGAGTTAGGGTTATTTATAATGCGACAGAGTATTTATAGTATGGCAGTACTGGTTTAAGATCATCAAAGTGATTTTCTACCACACATCCATGAGGCTGTCACCTGGTGTTGACGTTGCCAGGCAGGATCATCTGCCACAACTTTGGCTAAACCGTGCTCGCTGTCCAAATTTGTGGTTTTAGTCAAAGGCAAAAAGTCGGAGAGGTGCTCCCACTTTTTTGATAGTTGGTTTGCCTGTGGTTGACCATCTCTGTATTAGTCACACTGACCTGGTGCAAATAGCCATTGTGGTCGAGTGGGTGGTGAAAATGTTAGTACTTTGACACAGATATATAGAGGAGTATCTCCTTTGCCACGGGACTTAATTCCCATGCGGGAGTGAATAGTTTCCGCATTACCCGTTTAATGTAATTAGAATGAATTTGTGATGTCCTTTGATCGGGTAGTTGTAGGAAGTCTATTTAAATTATACCAGTGGAATAAATTAATTTAACATTAATCGTCGCTGATTCACCTAATGACCGCTGTTTTATTGTTTGATACCGATTCTTAGTTTTTTATAATTAATTAAAATTAAAAATGCTTGGTTTGCAAAACGTTATAATTATTTATTTTTACAAATTTTGAATTTTGATGACAAGACAAGATGTGTAGTGGTTGGCGGTCAACAGCAAAGAGAGCGAATTAAAGTATGCACTTGCTTCACTGTGCTGTGCGAAAGGCAAGTACAGGGAGAAAATAGAAAAAGTTAATACATACATATGTTTGTACATGATACGTGGCGGCTTAGCCTTTAAGTTAATTCGATAGTTTTTAAGTGTACTCGTAAATATGAGTATGTAAATATGTTAACGAAGAAAAAGAAGACTTGAGTTAAATATTTGTGCGATGTTTTTTGTGATTGCGTTACATTTCATAACATTCAGCCCGTCCTGAAAGGCTGCGGTCTTTCAGCAAAAGGAAGTGGTGCGACCTTGGCGATAGGTCGAAGATAGTTGCCATGTTTGGTGCGGACAGTGACCAATCTGACATTGTTATCAGTTCCAGGATGTACCTTTATAATTCGCCCGAGAATCCATTTAGAGGGTGGTAGGTTGGGTTCCTTCAAGAGTACAACGTCATTCACATTCAAATTGGGTTGAACGTTCTGCCATTTTGGTCGCTGCTGCAGAGATGCTAAGTAATCCTTGTGCCACCGCTTCCAAAAGCCTTGTAAGAGAACCTGTAATGCATACCAATTAGTCTTAACAGAATAGTTTAAATTCGATACGTCTGGTTGTGGGACTGAGGTGTATGATTCCCCTATCATAAAATGGGATGGGGTAAGAGCGGATGGCTCCCCGTCGGCTGTTTGCCACATTGGGCGTGAATTTAATAGGCATTCAATTTTTGTGAGGAGAGTGTACATTTCTTCATACGTCAGTTTGTTGTCACCGATGACTCGTTTCAAATGCATCTTAACAGACCTTATGCCCGCCTCCCACAAACCGCCAAAATGAGGAGCGGAAGGAGGTATAAATTTCCAGCTGATGTTATCTCGCGAAAGATGTTCCGAAACGATGGTGTTGTACTGCTGACTGCGAATAAGATCGAACATCTCTCCTAGCATGCGTTTGGCACCATGGAAATTAGTGCCGTTGTCGCTCCAAATTTCCTTGGGTTTTCCACGACGCGCAACGAAACGATCCAGGGCTAGCAAAAAGGCGTCCGATGATAAGTCGCCGACCAACTCAAGGTGAATTCCTTTTGTCACAAAGCAGACAAAAAGTGATATATAGGCCTTAACGAATTTAGGGTTTCTACCACGATTCAAACGCAAGGTTATGGGACCGGCATAATCACAACCGACTTTACTAAAAGGTCTACAAAAGCGAATTCTTTGTTTCGGCAGGTTTCCCATTAGCTGTGTAGACGCAGTCAAACGTTGCCGGAAACACACAACACAGTCATGGGCTAATTTGCGAAGAAGATTGCGGCAACCGAGGATGTAGAATTTTTGGCTAATTATTGAAAACGTTAGGCTAGTACCAGCGTGAAGATGATGTTTATGTATGAATTGCGCTATAAGCCTTGATATGGGATGTGATTTGCACAGAATAATAAGGTGTTTTTCATTATATGAAAGTTCCGAATTTTGCAACCACGAAGCACTCCGAAAGAGTCAACAAATGGGCTTAGTGATACGAGTTTATTTCGCTTTGATAATATTTTACCTCTTTTGATTCTGTAGATTTCAAAGGCAAATAAAGAACACTGCGCGGATTGGACTAAATGAGTTTTTGCGTTTAAAAGTTCCTTAGTAGTTAAAGTATGGTAACCAGTAGCCAACCGGCGGCGCTTTGGCAGAGCACGAAATAAATACGCGACGATTCGATAACATTTAGACCAACTAGACGAATTATGTAAAAGGGTTTCCAAAATGTTAGTTGTGTTAATATTGGATACAAATACCTTAGATTTTGCTATACTTCTCTCTTCCAATTGTTCACTTGTAATGATCTCCACGTCCGCGTTCGAAACTGGCCACTGATCTGCCTTTAGCCATAGCCATTCTGGACCATTCCACCAGATTTTAAGTGATGACAAAAGCGATGGATTAATCCCCCGAGAAGCGACGTCTGCTGGATTACTGGCTGAGCGAACGTGATTCCACAACTTACGAGGCATTGATGACAGAATTTCGGACGTCCTATTGCCGACAAAAACTGACCACCTTTTTGGAGGTGCCGACAACCAGTGGAGCACAATAGATGAATCTGTCCAGGCAAAAAGTTTAATCTGATCTTGCTGCAAAGAAATCTTAATTTTGTTAATTAGACGAGTTAAGAGAAGGGCTCCACAAAGTTCTAAACGAGGTAGTGAAATAGTTTTGATTGGAGCTACCTTACTTTTCGCTGCTACCAAAATTATTGGTATTATTATATATTGAAATTGATCCATCCATGTTGATGCTTCTGCAGTAAACCGCTGCTGCGTATGCGTCCAAAGATGCATCACAAAACCCATGGAACTCCCAGTTTTGTTTGTTGGACCACATTGGTCTGGCAATACGCAGGGACTCGAGGATATGAAGTTCTTGATGTATTCGTGTCCAACGCCTAGCAAGTTCTTCCGGAATTTGTTCATCCCAATTGATCTTCTCCTTCCAAAGGTCTTGCAGAAGAATTTTGATGGATACTACCAAAGGTGCAACGAAACCGATGGGATCAAATATTCGTGATGCTTCCGACAGGATTCGACGTTTTGTGATGTTTGTAGTTGTGTCCAAGCGAACCCTATAGGAGAAGCAATCCTGGGATGGACACCATAGTAGACCGAGGACCTTGACAGCATTAGAGTCCTCAAAATCAATAGGTGAAATCTCACGTTCCTCCTCCGGTAACGATAATAACAATGGCCAGCAGTTGGTGGTCCATTTCCTCAAATGGAATCCAGCAGATTTGAGCAATTCAACCAATTCTGTGTGAAGTTTACTCAACTCGCCTATTGTATCTGTTCCAGTGATTACGTCATCAACGTAAAAATCGTTCAATATAACTTCTGCTGCAACAGGATGACTGTCAATAGAGTCAATAGCAACTTGTTTTAAAGCGCGGACTGCTAAAAAGGGTGCGGAAGAAGTACCATACGTAACAGTTAACAGCCTATAATGTTTGACCTTGCTTTCAGGCGTCTCTCGCCAAAGTATTCTCTGAAAGTTTGTATGTTTGGGAGACATCCAAATCTGTCGATACATCTTCTCGATGTCCCCTGAAATAGTGTATGCGTGACGACGAAAGCGCAAACAAATCGAAAAGATGTCACGTTGGATTGTGGGGCCGACAAGAAGACAATCGTTAAGAGATAGAAAGGAGGTGGTTTTGGCCGACGCGTCGAATACTACTCGAATTTTCGTAGTAGTACTGTCAATCTTCAAAACGGCATGATGAGGCAAGTAGTAGCATGGCGTATTTGAGATTTCATTAAAAGGTATCTCTTCCATGTGTCCCAAGGACTGATATTCTTGTATAAAATTCGAGTATTGCTTTTGAAACTCCTTGTTTGATGCGAATCTTCTTTCTATAGATTGCAATCTGCTTAAGGCGATCTGGAAAGAGTTTCCGAATTTGAGATCTTGGTTTTGTTTGAATGGCAGTTCCACCATGAACCGACCATCAGAATGACGAGAGTGTGTGCTGGCGAAATGGTCTTCTGCTTGTTGTTCTTCAACACCCAAAATGGGTTGGCTGGAAACATCTTCCAAGCGCCAAAACCGTTCAAGGTCAAACTCTAACGCAAAATCTAATTCAGTGCAATATGATTGTAATCCTCCATTTAGGATCTGAGGAGTTAGTGCAAGACGACCAGCGATAACTTGTCCAAAAATAGTTGGAATGGTGTCAGGAAAGTCATTTATTGCTGGTTGTATAGGACCGGCTATTACGCTAAAGACCTTATCGGAACCCACCAAGATGTCGATAGGACTGGGTTTGTTGAAATCAGGATCAGCAAGTTGAAACGGCCGTATTCTGTTTGTATTTAGACTAGCGATTGTTGAAGAAGGTAATAGGGAAGTAAGTTTTGAAATTACGTAGCATTCAATGTCAATAAATTGTTCATTAAAACGAGAGTGAAGTTTAAGTGAAACCAATCCATTAGTTACACCGGCAGAAGTCGAAGCTATACCAGTTATAGGAATCCGGGCTGGTTTGCGTTTAAGACCCAAGCGTTGAGCAGCACGTTCCGTTATGAATGACACTTGGGAACCTGTATCGAACAATAGCCGCAGATTTTGAAAAGATCAATGTTTGTCTTGAACCTGAACCGTTGCTGTAGGAAGAAAGGTTTGATAATGACGAGTAGATTCAAGTGAATGATTGGAAACGATTGTATGAAAAGGATCTGACGAACAGTTAATGTTTAGAGGTACAGCGGTGGAGGTTGAAGGCTCATTTGTTGAAGAGTGTGTAGGATGCACCAAAGAATGATGGTGAGCGTTGCACATTCTACACCGAAACGTTGACCGACATTTACCAGAGTTGTGTCCTTTATGTAGGCAATTGAAGCATAATGATTGTTGTTTTACAAATTCGCAACGAGCGTTGAAGTCAAGGGCGGAAAACTGTTTGCAGTGGGGTAGGGTATGATACTCGCGACACTTTGGGCAATTTGGTTTTGACTCAGCCAAATGAGAACGAATAGATGGGTTTGCTGCGAGGTTGCGAAGCGCGCGCGAAAGAGTTACAAGATTCTAGGCAATTGCAACGAGTTTCTAAGAAGTCTATGAGATTATGGATGGATATATCATCACGCGTTCCTACGTGTTCTGCCCATGCTTGCTTGGCCTCCTGGTCTACCTTCTGTAACAGCAAGTGGATGAGCCAAGGATCACGGCTATTTGCCTCTAACGCATTAAGTCCACGAAGAATCTCGTCAGCTCCGTCAGTTAGCTGGCGAAGCATCATTACATTTCCGGGATTTGCAGCAGGCAACGCATGAAACGACTGAACGAAAGACTGTACCGTCAGGTGAGTTTTGTCGAAGCGTGACTCTAACCTATCCCACGCTTCAAGGTAATTATCGTCCGAAATGTTCATAAACCGAATTACCTTTTTTGCACTACCGGTTAAACACGATTTAAGATATTTAAATTTTTGCGCGGCGGTTAGGGATTTGTTTGAGTCAATTGTAGCCGTGAAAATATCCTTAAATTCGGGCCAATCCTTGTATTCGCCAGAGAACTCAGGAATATTTATTTTTGGTAAATTGACCGAAGTTGCTTTGACCCTTTCAGTAGAGGATGAGTTTAGAGAATCGAGGAATGTGGTTTGTTGACTAATTAATTTGTCAACCAAGGTGTTTGAAATGTCAGGAGCATCTGAAGCCTTTCTTTCACGAAGCGCCTTTGTGAATGTGGAATGAGTTAAAAAGAATTTTGTTTCATATTCCTCAAATTCAGACTGCGAATCGACAAACTCAGGATCATCACAAAATTCGCAAAGTTGCTTGTTAAGTTCGAGAAAGTCTGACCAAACTTCATTGAGTTTTGCGAACCGTATTTCAATTAGCGAAATGGGAGTTTCTTGATTAATCGATGCAGCGAATGACTCGGCACGTGTCAAGCTGCCTTTCACGTAACCACGTTTTGCTTTAATCGCATTCATTTTTCCCGAAAAGGTAAAAAAACGAGCCCGAAAGCACTAAGCGAGGGAAACAGTTCAAAATATAAAAAAAAATGGATAAATGTTTAATGGTTTGCACACAGATATGCGCTTAAATATTTTATCGAAGATTTTACATATACACCAATCACAGCTTCTGCACCATCGAATACCACATGCAATTCTTTTGATATCAATTTGATATTTCCTTTTGTCGTAAATTGTCTTACCAACAAGGTTTTCACGTGAAAAATATCCAGAAAAACGTACTTAATTCGGCTAATCGAAGGACCAGTAATGTTTTATTGTTTGATACCGATTCTTAGTTTTGTATTATTAATTAAAATTAAAAATGCTTGGTCTGCAAAACGTTATAATTATTTATTTTTACCAATTTTGAATTTTGATGACAATTGATGTTTAGTGGTTGGCGGTCAACAGCAAAGAGACCGAATTAAATTATGCACTTGCTGCACTGTGCTGTACGAAAAGCAAGTACAAAGAGAAAATAGAAAAAGTTAATACATACATATGTTTGTACATGATACGTGGCGGCTTAGCCTTTAAGTTAATTCGATAGTTTTTAAGTGTAAATATGTGTGTGTAAATATGTTAACGAAGAAAGGAAGACTTGAATTAAATATTTGTGCGATGTTTTTGTGGTTGCGTTACATTTCATAACAACCGCTGACATGATATTTTGGTTAGAAGCCTACATTCCACACCGTTTCCCAACACCTACTAGACAATGCAAAAATAGGCCAGAAAATCGAAGAGTAGTCGGTGGATAGGAGGAGAGAGGGGCACCAATATTCTTTAGACAAAAAGGAAACAAAGTAATTGTATGATGCAGTCAGATTGCAAGTGCTGCATTCCGATTAAGATTTGAAGAGAAATCTGGGAAAAACCACTCGGACGCGCTTTAGGTGAAAGCAGCAAGTGGAAATAGACACATCTGCTTAATTTAGATAGAAAATGCTGTTCATAGTCTGGACCCGTTTATGAGCGGTTCTTGTTTTTGGTATAGTAAGGCTGTACAATACGCCCCATTTTTTTAGAATCTTCAATAAAACAAAAAATTTAACAAAAATAACAATTCTTTTATTAAATAAAAAATAAACAGTCTTTTCTCATAGGTTTGGCATATCAATACATACAAAAATATCTTAGCATATATTGTATACATTTTTTTTAAAAAAAGTTTTAGTGAGGCGCCCCTAAGGAAAAAGTAGAATATATGTGAAAATTAAGTCATTTGTTTTGTAAAATTGTCTGTCGCTTCGCTTTGCGGCCGCAGCTGTTGCAATTTGGTATGTACATGGTACAAAACTCGTGCAACCAACCCTGGCAAGATATACACTGAATCCAGTCTTCTGAAGAAACTGTCTTGTAATAATTTTCAGTACATTCAATGCACTTTTTACTACATTTTTTATCTGAAATTTCATCCTCACTTGTGTTTATTTCGTTGCTACGAGTATATTCATCCTTACTACTTTCAGATGAAAGTTTTCTATTCCTTCCTCCTTTTTTCTTTAGCTCTAACTTCCGGGTTTTTGCTTGTTCTTTGTTTTTTTTCTTTTCCGCCATAATTTTTCGTTTGTGCATGTTTTCAGGTGAGGTAAGTACAACTGTCTTTTGTTTTCTTTTTGAAGTGATAAGCGGTATTTTCGGAACTGGACGTATTTCTGTTAATATTTTTGACCGGCTTGCGGCTGAACTTCACCCAATATTTTCAATGGTGATATCTGGAGTCCAGATGTCCCAGATGTTCTGCTCATACAATGCATCTGACAATGAAAAAAAGTGATCTGGAATAGCACTTGGGTCGAAAGGATATATTCCTGTTGATTTTAAGGCAGGAATACCATTAGACATACTCGCTGATTTTCCCAAAATTAGAACCGGTGGCAAAAAGTTACCTTCAGCATTGCAACAGGCTATCACAGTGATGTTTTCTCCTTTTTCGGAACTTGTGAGTGTGTAAACATCCTTAGCTCCTTTTGAAGCCAAAACTTTTCCTGGTTTGTTGTTTACTTGGATTCCTGTCTCATCCATATTGTAAATATTGCCAGGGTTGGCTAAAAGTTCAAGCTCTTGGTATAGAGTTTTTAATGTGTCAACAAATTCTTTGACGTCGGCCCGATTCATGCCGTGAGCTCTTGCTAGAGATAGACTCTCGGATTTTCTAGTTGAAATCTCTGGATTGCGCTTTAAGAAACCATTCTGCCAAACATTACCAGCAGCCTTAGTGTTGTTTGAGAATCGGTGTGCTAATCCAAGACGATTGGCAAACTGATAAGCGATTTCTTTTACATCTTTTCGGTCCGGAGCAAAACCAACTTTTTCCAATTTTTTTATGTGTACAACTAATTTTTTTTCTTGCTCCAATGAAAGAGCAGTTGACCGACCAAGCAATTTATTAGGCTTGCCTTTTAAGATATGTCTTCTCAGGGTTCTGGATGATATGTTGAACTCCCTACTTGCTTCATTCACTCCCAACGTTTTGTTTTTTACATTCTTCATTGCTTCATTCATGTAATTCCGTGGCATTTCTATAGACAATAAACAAATAAAAAAGCGCCGCTAAGTGATATATTTATATATATCATTGGGGCGTATTACACTTACTTTGTTGGGGCGTTTTGTAAATTTCTGATTCCAAGACGCCCCAGCAAAAATATAGAAGCCCAACCTGATTTAACGAGATAAACAAAGGCGCACTAAAAAGCCAATTTTATCTACTTTCTATTGATATATACCATTTTTGTCTAATGTTCATAGTTTTCGAAATAACGAAAATTTTACTGTACTTACCGCAATATGTTTTGGTGCCAAAAATCTTTTTTTGTACTTTTTTTCGCGACACGGCACATGAAAAACTACCTCTCAATAACACAGTTGACGATCGACTGAAACTGGTTTGAACAGG
Source organism: Volucella bombylans (assembly GCA_949129095.1). Classification (NCBI taxonomy): domain Eukaryota; kingdom Metazoa; phylum Arthropoda; class Insecta; order Diptera; family Syrphidae; genus Volucella; species Volucella bombylans. The sequence continues at coordinate 137,302,480 of OX422143.1, forward strand.
TTTGGTCGTGATTGCTTAGCAACATCTGTCCGCGTGCCAGACTACTGGGGCGATTTGTAAACTGGGGCGTTTTGTATAGTTTTACCCTAATAAATGTGGAAGGTACCATTGGTCATCATTGCGGTTAGAAATCAGTTAATGATACATAGTTCTGTCCTCTGATGTCTTGACTGCAATCGTTATCGTATATCACAAAAAGATATAGGCTAGCTATTGGCAACTGTAAAGGAGGTCCTCATTTGTAATTTGATACAATAATGGCCTGAAAAACAATAATAGCCGTTCTGATACTGCCAATCGGCCAAATATGGCTATTTTATTGTTAACAAGCTCAGACCTGGCACAGCAGTGTTTAGAAATTACATAAGCTTTCCAAGATAAATTGAAATGCTTACCAAAATAGGCATATGCGACTGCAATTTTAGTTCTAGTAATGAAAATTCAACGTGCACCCGCAAGACAAAGTTCATATTGGGAATTTTTGTCAACCCTGAGGATGTATTTGATAGCACGACGACATGTGCAATTTAGCCATTCATTGCATATAGAGTTCGGTTTCAATTTTAATGACTATCTGCCGGGATTTTCTACTCCAAAATACAAGCAGCCCGAGACATAATCGATTTCTAATGCATTAGGAATGGGTTTTAATTCAATCTCTAGAAGATTGAGATTATTCCCTGGTCTCCGTCTATGTAAACCGGAAAAATAATATTGTGAATGCTTACGGACAGCTTAAGCATCAATGAAGTATGTGGTGTTGAAGTCTTTGGCTGCCTTAGGTTTGAGAGTAATATGTATCGAGATATGGTATGTAATTCTAATGTCCACTAAGCAATCTGCATGCTTACCGATACCAAAGCATGATGGCAGACTTTGTGGATACTTCCAGGATGTGTTCGTAGCAGTAGAGATAAATCTATATATCGGATCAGCCGTAGCTTTGTTTTTAAGCGTATATTGTTGCTTATCCATGTCTCACACAAGAAACCAAACGAAAGTCTTGTCTCCATTATTCGGTGGCTTTATGAGGTTGTAACATAAGTATTGCACGATTTTTGAATGTCGGTTTAATGTTAATTAATTTGCACCAAATGCAAAAATTTAGTCGTCAATGTAATTTCTTTCATTGAACAACATTTCTGCCCACCTTTCAGGCAACTTCTTAATGCCGTTACTGAAAAAATTGTTTGGCTTTGACGAAAACGATACCCTAAGAGCCTCTTGGACATCATCCCGATATCTAAGATTTTTTCCATCATGGAAGTTTTGCTGACATCGGCACAAGCTTAAATCTAAATATGGAGAATAAGCCGGATGTACCATTTCTTCCGTCGGTGGACGAGGTTCATCTTTTAAGTAAAAATTGCCGTTTCTGAACTTGGACTCACTGCACATTTTGGATTTCTCTAGTGGCTTCTCTTCCATTCTGAAGACTTGATCACAATGAAATACTAATTTCAATAAAGTCTTGAACATTTTATGGCAACCGGAAAATAACCCCCGAAAAAAACGCGCAATACTTAACTATGTTACAACCTGGTACATTGTTAAGCCTAGTTTCTAGTATTTGAAACATTGCTATGTAAAATCCAATATTGCAGTCGTATTCTTCTTGTTTCTACTGATAAAGCACCGCAAATCGGTACGTTTTTTTCCCGTAAAAGATGACACATCATTGTCTGATACCACATTTGATTTCAAATGCATAGCAACTTTAAGTAATAATAGAAGTTCAGGACGAATGGGAACCGAATTAGGATGGACACGTTTCGATCATGTCGGATAAACTGCATCACATCAAACTCTACACCGTTCCGGGACACAAAGAGGTGGTAGACTAGTGCTGCAAAATAATGTTTTACTATTGATTCAGTTTCCATTATGTAGTTTTAAATGGCAAATGGGCCAGAAGATACAAGATACAGCTAGCAATCTAGCTGACATTATATTGTAGCTTAGGTAAGCTTACTACTCGTACTATACATAGGTAGTTTACATTTTAATAAAAGGAGATTAAGATAATTTCATTTTTATTTCAGTTAATTCATTATTTCTTTATTTTCAAAAAAAATTAATTAACTTAAAAAATACTCTTATTGTAACTTACTGGCCCCATACGGGCACTCTAAATTAAACGTAATATTTAATCTTCTTACAGTCTATTTTTATTTTTCTATTTAAATTTATTACAACTAAAACTAAGCAAACAGATTTTAAGTAACAAAAACTTAGTAAATGGAATTTTTTGTTTTTTTTTTGGTTCTAATATAGAATTTAAAGCTAACCTATACACTATCTAAAAAGAAATCTTAACCTACTTAAACTATCTAGCTGTAGATATATAAAATTTTTTTTGTACGGATTATTCTTTTTTTTAGAGAAAGTTACCCTCTTTTACCTCTTTGTTCTTTCATAATGTTTTTTTTATAATTTTTTTTTCTCTTATATCTACCCTACATCTATGTAAGCCGGCCATGACTAAAAAACTAGGCTAACCAAGTTTGCTTCTGAGTGAAGCTATCTCGTACTCCTCCAACAAGCCACCAAAATTTTTGGTGCTGTCAAGCAACATCCCTCATGTCGGGACACCCTACCGCCCTACTGAACCGAAGACGCTCCGCACTGCCATGTCGACGACTCTGTCGTAGTTGAGTCGCCTGTCCGCAGCTGTTCGAGCGTGGAAGATTAGCGGCACCGCCAATCTGTCCTGGATCAGGACTTTCATACCTAGGTAGAGGAATGCTTCTGGAGGAACAAAGTCGTCAAAGCGAACTCTCTCACGATACATATAATTAGGGTAGTAGGCCCCGGAGATCAGGTGGTTTGATGAGGTCATTGCTCTTGTAATATGCCTTCGAGTCAATTTAATGACGAAGTTGTCCACTCTTATTAGGTTCGCTCTATTGTATAAGACCTCATTAGGATAGAATTTTATGTACTCAGACTCTGGTGTTCTGTATAAGTGAAGAAAAACCCTCTCAAACACCCGAATCCTTTCCAATAAACTTGCTCTCACGTTGAACCATACGGGACATCCAAATACAAGCATAGGCCTGATAAGGGCCATGTAGCAGATTACCTTTACACTCGCATCGAGTTGGCTGTTATAAAACAGTCTCTTTGTAAGGGCAAAAGCACCTTTGGCTCTGGCCAGAGCAACATCTATATGTTTGTTAAAATACAGATATTGATCAAGCCAGATCCCAAGGTATCTGACTACATTTCGACAAGCAAGTGGCTGCCCGTGCTGCCCCACGATCGAGAACTTTCGGCAATTATTTCTGATATCCCAAGAGGGCCCAGACAAAGGCATCCTAAACAGAATGTTTTCCGACTTCTGAAAGTTGATTTTCAACTTCCAGTCATCGCAATATCGTTTAATTTTATCGAAGTCACGTTGCAAGTGTATTAATGACCTCAATCTTTGGACCTGATCTGTACGCGATTAAGTCGTCTGCGTCGCTATGGCATGGTGAAGTGAACCTATCAGATCACTTGTGTAAATGTTGAAGAGGATCCGCGAATTTACCGCACTTTATTGCAGACCGTTTTTAATGGTAAATGTTCCAGCAGAAGTCACATCGCATATCAAAAAGAATATACAGCAATGATTTACTAATGCCCATACGGTATCAAAGGCTTTTTCCAAGTCAATCAGGCAGGCACCAGTGCACTGTTTCTTGCCTTTGTTCCATTGGATATCAGAAACCAGTTTAGATGCAGCATGAATGACATCATGCCCCACCTTGAAACCGAATTGATTATCCGGAACTATATGTCTGTCCTCAACCCACTTAGTCAGGACTCTATTGATCACCTTTTCAAAAACCTTACTGATATTTGGTAGGAGACTGATCGACTGGAGATTCGCCGGATTGGATGCGACTTTATCCCTTTTGGGGATGGGGTGTACCACCGCAGTTTTCAAATGCGCTGGATAATGTGCATTATTAAACAGGGTGGTATAATGTTCACCGCTTCTAAAGGGATATGTCGAAGCACAATGTTCGGTATTTTATCGGTTCCCACTGATTTCTTACTTCTAAGTGATTCGAAGATCGTTTGGAGCTCTTCCTTCGAAATGAACGGGGGTAGTAGGTACCATATCGTTGGCGATGACATTATTTACCATATTGTCGTCAAGGAACTGGGTGAAACCCAAACTCTCGAATCGCCAATTCACTCTTTCATTTCGAAGGTTTTCGGACTCGATTTTCCAGATCGTGGTTTGGGCCAATGATGTTACTCGCCTTATGCACTTCCTGGAAAGTCGCTCCTATAGCCTCTACCTCTACGATCACAAAGAAGTTGTCATCATCAACAGCCTCATTTGGATATATGCCCGCTGTTACCAGTATTTGTTCGTTGTTCGTCGTTCGGGTGATTTTAAGACACGAAAGGTCGTTTTAATCTTTTCTCCGAAATATTTTATTTATTTGCGGGAACATATTCGGGTTTCTGGTGTTTATAGCTCGAATTTTGTTGTTCCAATACAAACTTACAGATGCTCTAAAATTTTCTTTTCTTAATACTTGGAGGTTTTTGATCGACGACTTCAGCATTATAATCTCCGTGTTATGTCTGTCAGTAAACTGTCTGTAAAGGTTTTTAGCATTGACAACAGCCTACTTTAATGTCGATGCAGTGCGGCAATGGTTTCGTTGCAGAATAAGTCTTCATTGTCAGTGTGTTGATACCGAGGTATCGTTTTGTCCACTGTTCGTTTAATTGTCTCGTCCATTAGTTTTAGATACCTGTTAATTTACTCGTTTGACAGATTTCTATTGGACGGTGGGTAGAGCGAATTCGAGGAGAGTGCTCTCGTCAGTGTCCTGGAGAAATGTGTCCAACGCATCCTATTATAGTTGTAGGAATGCTTTTGAACAAATTCGTCCAACTCCGCAGCTTTATTGGAAACAGTTATTTCGGTGCTGAGACCGCAATGGTACTGTCATACGCAAAAGTGTGCGTAGACAATTTATGGTATGTTGGTTAGTGCATGTAAGGTATATTCATGTGTCGAGCAGCAGGAGATCCAAATAGGATCCGTATCTAGGAAAGGACGGACTATCCGTCGCCTTGAGGCCTAGTCGGTACATCAAACTGTGATGTACATTATCATCCATTAAGATAATGATTCTAAGTTTGTGAACAGTTTTTATCCGCAGTAATGTATGCCAATAAATACGCTTGGTCGTAGGATAAGTTCATTAATAAATGTTAATTTCCAATAACTTTACCAAGCCGGAATCGGTATTAAGGAAGACAAATAGATTGAAACTGAACGATGCTAGAATGTCATAGTAACAAACTACAAAACATACCATCCATTTCACGTATTTAACAACGAAGCATCCGAGCAAACTTTACTTATGCATAAATTAACTTGATCACTCACAAATATGTTCTCTATTTCAAAGCCCATCTTAGGTATCCTTGCTACTTTGCCATAACACCCTTTGAATACTCGTTAACATTCTTTTTCAAAATCCTTTGTCCGAAAACATCTGCATCTTCACCTTGGATCAATTTTATTTATTGACCATCGTTGGAGTCCTTAGAATCCCACATTATCCACATTGCCATAAAAGAAAACCTTTACGACAGCGGCAAATACAATAAGACACACATCCGGAATGATCAATGGCAAGTAATAAGAAAATCAGCAATTATCCTCTGCTACGGTACTTAAATTCAATAAAACATATCCTGTCAGCTTTTTATGGAGGTGAACGGATGCTCTGGGCCAATCGGGTCAAACTTGCAACATTCTGTTTCACAATACGTTTCGAGTTATTCTATGTTATCCTCCTCGGTGTACGAGTAAGTGTAGGGTGTCTTTAAATTAAAAAAAAAGAAAAACGAAAGCAAAGATAAATACCGTTACACCAAAAAAGTCAACGTTTTTCCCGTTTATTTAATGAACGCTCCCTTCTAATTAATTTTAAGAATCTCACTTAGGGTAGGGATAGTGGGCGATATTAGCGCACAAGGACCACCACATATACCTGCTGCTATACTGTGGAAAATTTATTAGGTTGCGATGAGATGCCCTAGAGCGAAATTTCATTTCATTTATTAGGTATGCCATAGCATAGCATAGGTCGTCCTTTTTTTCTCTCTCTCGCTCTGTTGTCACTTAATGTGTAATTTATTTGGAGATGAGGAAGGGACAATATAAGTGTTTCTGACAGCTGGGCTTAAGGATTTATATAACAAAAAAAGAAAAATGAATTTCGGATAAGCGTTAGGATTTTTTCATCACCGTTTTTAGATGAATCCGATAAAATTGCTTCGCTTTGAAGATAAATCGGGAAAGCCATCTAAAAGGTACTTCCGTTATTTTCGTCCCTTTTTTTGCGGTTTATGCAACCGCAACTGTTATATATGTACATTTTATAAAGAAATACGAGTTTGTCAAACTAATAAAGAGTTTTTCGGTAGTATAAAGTTGGGAATTTGGCTTTAAAAAAAAGCTTAAATCGGGAAATATGTCACTTGGTTGGACGGGTTTAAAAGACTCGTTTTCTCGATTCACTTTATAAAATTCATAAAATTAACTAGTAAGCATTTGTTATAGGTAAATTGAATTCTCCCTCAATCAAATATTTATGTTTCATATTTTTTCTAAGCTGACTTTAAATATTCATAAAGACAGTTGGCCGTGACCGAATTAAGATACCGTAAAGCCGCATAGTTGGATGCTGTAGAGATTTCAACTTGGCGATGTCTAGTGTACAACACTGCTTCTACATATCAGTTATGCTTATTTTACCTCTAAGTGATACTCATCGAGTACTGGCCGGTGTCCATCCGGAGTCGACTTACCAAACAGCACTCTTAACGAGACCGTCGATGAATTCCCCAGATAGAATCAACGGTGAAGTAAAATCCTGGAATAAACCAAATAAGACCTTTCCGGGCTACTCTGACATATTTGGAGATCAGGTCGATAAGGATTTCCGAGACTAAGTTGGAGTCTTGAAAAAGAGATGTGCCAGGTGAGTCCTTAATAGACCTGGCCCTACAGGTTTGGGGTTGTGCCGTCGGTGTAACTGCCCGGCCATGGAAAAAATATATACCAAGCCTCGGATACGGACAGATCTTCACTTCAGAACATCAGATCTGCCCGTAAAATTTTAAGTCCCTTAATAGGCCACTGGATGGCTGCAAAGCAGATGTTACCGCCATCTAAGAAATGCGATGTAATCGGCCGGACAAAAAGAGGAAGAAAAACTCTGATACCTACTATGGCGATTGTTATCGGCCTAAAAGCAGCGCATATTCGGATGGGGATTTGTTGTTGGAGGCAAACTTGGGCAAGAAGTCTTGAGTTTTTGGCATGTGAACGAGTGTCTCGTAACAATGCGTTCACAAAGGAGAAAGAGGAGGAGACGACACCAAAGATGACTTCCACGAGCTCTTGGACAAGATCTATGAGTAGTGCCCTATATATGACATTAAAATTGTTCTCGACATATCTTGACTACGCTGATGACGTTTGTCTGCTCGCAGATATTGAGCCATGGGCCTACGTGCAGAACGTCTCTCGATTTTCGTGGACTCCTGCCTTTACGGCCTTATTCCACGGGATGCCCATACATCCATGGGGGCAAGGATACGCCTTGCCATCGCTCACAATGATATTCATTATTTGATACCAATTCGGAACTGTGTTGCCGGCACAAGTTCCACCCTTGGTATGAGTCGAGGCCGACCTAAAACCTCTTACTGCTTAGGGTCGCAGCACCCAGCACTTATTGCAACTCCACATTGAGTCAACCAAAGGAAAACCAAAGGAAAACCATAGGAAGACTCTTTCCCGCGATTTTGGGTTTAAACCACAGCCACCATGACGCTCCCACAAGGGGGCCTACCTCTAACAAGTCAGGCCCGGACCGAGATCCGGGGGGCTCCTGACTCCCATGGTACCGTGATTTAAGTCCTGGTAGGGACTACCGGTGGTCCAGCCGCCAACAAGACCTATGACCGGCAGCTTGTGACTGATCAAATCGTAGCAACCTTCGGTAGCGTCATCTGAAGATGTTTACGATAAGACCAGTACTTTGCTCTGCCCCCGTTCATTATTAAACAACGTCATTAAAAGGCGAAGCCTTGATAATTGGGCGGGGGCCCGGGCCTACGTGCAGTCAGAAGCATTGACAGTAGGGGTCAAATCAAATACGTTGAAAGCAAAGGCACTAAGCACTCTAATTTTTCAGCATAACAGAAGCGCCGTCTAGCTTAAGTAAAAATCTTAAATACCAGCTTCGCAAAGCAACAACTTTGTTACGTATACTATCTAACACCTTGAAACACAATACTTTTAGCACAAAACCAAGTTGAGACTATTCCAATCAAACGTGGAAACAGTACCACTTTATGGGATTGGGCACACCTAGATATGGAGAAGGGCAGTCGAAGAAGCATCCAGAGAACTCAAGCACATTGTATAAGTTTGAACATAAATTCAGCAGCAAACGGAAACATTATCACCGTGATAGGAGATAAACAAAACTTCGAAAACCTATGGCTCTAGCTCTTGGGTCAATAAGGCCTCCGCATCAGAATGACGATGACAAACGACATGTCGATTTCTTCAATTCAAATTATGTTATCACAGAAGTCGCAATGTTTGAGCACAATACCTGCACGATTAGGTTAGGCTTGTGGATTGATGTGTTATCCGTTGTAAAGTTTCGTTTAGACTTACTGCACTTGAGTCTTTGTGAGCCTTAGCAGGAAACTACTTAAGATATTTGTTGATTTGCCTGCTGGATCGTTTTGGTTGAAATTTAGTTCTGACGTCAGTTCTTAAGTAGGTCTTAGCTACCCCCTTACATCCGCGAATCTAAAACAAAATAGCAGGTAACTCTGTGAGGTCAAGAAAATAATGTGTTACTAAGATTCTTTGGCTCAGATTGCTAAGTCTGTGACGCTGACATAAAAAAAACTTTCGTTTTCACACTTTCTACGGACACCACCGTACTTATATATGGTCGCAGGAGGTTTTAGGACTATGATTATTCCCACCACCATTACAAATGTTTCGATGTTCGTCAGAGAATCTTGAAAGGTTTTGATTTATCGAATACGCCTATAATTGACTAGATGTCTCACAGATTTGTTATTTTTGTTATAATGTGCTAAGTGCACGAATTTTGGGTACCCTTAACATATTTGCACACAGCGCACACAGCGAAGGAAAATAGAGAGGTACTGATGTACGTTGGTTTTAAATGTTTGAATGTTATTCTATATAACAACTACATCCGTGAATTTCCCGCCTACGCTCGCATCAGTCTGGCAGGTACTCGGCGCTGGTGTGGTGCCTACTATTATTGTCTCCACTTTTTCACTGAATCGCTTACTATCTAATATTTCTAAGAAAGACAGAAATAGGGAATAGTTCTTTGGCTGAGGGGTCTGTTCCGACAGAAAAGAAGAAGCCGCACCCTTTCTTTTCCTAACTTGATGCTAAAACTGTCATTCATGCAATGTCTATGGTATTGGCAGTTTTTGCCTGAGTACAGAAAAAATACCGCCTTATAGTGAGCAATTACCAAACTTATGCTGCTTGTGTTACAGATGGCAATATTATTTGAACGTAGTGCCTATTACATTGCTTTGCAAATGCTTCCAATAATTGATCTACAATAGATAGTCTTTCACTCTTATGTAGTCTCGGCGCAGCTAAGCCTCAAATTATCCTTTCAAGGCAAATTTCTTTAAAGAATCCGAGATCTTCTGTTGACATATTCTTATCTGATAACTCATACTTAGCTATATACTCGTATTGCATTTCTTCATTGGAGAATCTTGTTAAAGTCATCACAAAATAGCAGAAAGACTTCTCTTGTTTTACACTTTTGTTAGTCCACAAATTCTTTGCTTCTTTGGATATTTATCACTATCACAATAGATTTCCAATAATTCTTTCCTGAAGTTCTACTTTGATTTCTAAAAAGAATTTTTTCTGTGAAGAGTTCTGCTGCTGAAATTCAATGCCGGATATTCCGATATCAAACGACGAATTACTTGCTTCGTCCGATCCGAAATTGTTTATCTTGATTTGAGAAATATTTGAGTAGATGTACAACGTCATGATGGTTGCTCCACCATCTTTCATTATCACTGTGTCTCAATTTCTATAGTTCTAACTGACTTATATTTCGATCTCAAAGGTTATGATGTGTACTCAATCTGATGAACGTCCCTACTTGCTCTTCAAAGAAGAATATATTTCTGGTCGTCAGGGCGATGTACTTTCTCAGTTGAATACAGTAGGACACAGCATACGGTTACCGATGGCTTTCTTCTGAAGAGCGAATCAGGCAATATGTACATGAGCTCAGTTTTCGATGTAACTTTATGTAAGAAGTGGTTTTTGCATAGTATTTTATTGTCAATCGCCATCAGTATATCTATTAAACTCAATCACCATCATATCTCTCAGGCTTTTGGTGATGTGTGGGGTGCATTCACTCTCGCATTATCGCCTACCTAACAGGATTTTCCACATTAATTATAACTACATCAAACTCAATTAGTAACCGCGTTGGTATTCAATCGAAACAATTCGATAGATCTCGTCCACATGACATGCAACTACCCTTCGAAGTGTAAATACCCTCGAGAGTCCATTTATCTGTGGCCGCTTACACATTTACCCTTTTAAATAATTCTAATCAATAAACCAGTGAATTTCCACTTGTTTGAACTAAATTAAGTCCACTGCCAGTGTATGTCGCCTCAATCAACAACCAACTACCCCAACCCTTATTTTATGAAATCACCTCCAGGTAAGACAATGTCATTGTGCAACACAATCTTGTCTTCCTACCTTACCAACAAAGAGTGAATAAGTTTTTTTTCACACCTTGTTCCATGGGCAGGTGATCAGGAACCTAAATGAATTGCTGACAATACTAAGAGGCAATAATTGCTTAGCAGGGGTTTGGTTTTTCTTCCTTGTTCGTTGGCTCCTTTTTTTTGTTCGTTCGTTATTCGCACGAATGCAGCATTTAATGGCAATAATATTCCGTCGTAATGTGGCTTCTGCTCGACCACTGGTATTTACTGTATTTGGCACGGAAACATTCTTCCAGGACTGCACCTAGAAGGTGCAAATAACTTTACGTCAAACTCGGAAGGACATTCATAGTGTTTCCATGAATGAAAAAGCACCGGCAATGTTGTGAAATGTTGTGAACTGTTGCTGGGATTGAGGGTGAAAAGTTTCTGTAATGGCGGCACCTTTAAGTTCGTATCCTTCGGGAGATATTTCATTTTGCCTCTGCGCGCAGTGACGACAAAAGTTAAAGAACTTGGTCTGGCTGATTAAATTTGAGTTATGGGCGATGCAGAAATATCTAATGTCATCTATTATGCTTCTGCTTGGCGTGGTGATTATTAATATATAAAATGGAAGAGTAATACAGTAAGATGTCTTTTTTCTTGCCAGGACTTGAGTGTCGAGAGGAGTTCTGAGGGTGAACTCAGACCCGAGAAATTTTTGAGATTTTTCTTAATGAACTGATGGAAATTTCCTTTCTTTCAATCAGTCCATTCTAATTGGAGAAGCAAAAAGGAACATTTAGTTTGCGACAAATTTTCTTTATCTTTGAATGAAGTAGAATGAAGAGGACATTACAGTACCTCTGTCCTTGTAGAAGAATTTCTGCAATAATTCGAAATGAACTCCTTTGATTGTTTGATTGTTTTAACGTATTTTATTTATAGGTGATTATTAGGAATCAATTAAACAAACTAAAGCATTTCTGTGAAGGTCAGTCCCTTAGCAAAAGCTATGTTCCGCTATGTTGGTGGTATATTTCTATTACTACTTTGAGGGTGTTGTACAAAACAAGAATAATTAATCTTATCGCCAGCCACTAAAAATATCTATTTGCTCCATTGTGCCCCTCATGACACTTAACACGTCCTGAAGCCAATAAGTAATATCTTCCTCGAAATGCAACTCTGAAAAGGTGACTAAAAATTACAGAAAGATAGAAAAGCACCTTTTTTCTGTCGAAATAGGCCACATGGATACAGAACTTGCACATGTGGACGCTTTACTTCCATCTACCTACAATATTTTCTCAGTTGGCGTCATAGTTAGACCCTAGCCGTCGGCCCATTCCAAATCCAAAATGTTCGCTTAACAGAGTTTTTCCTGAATATATTTTCCTTTAGAGCGATGCAAGTGACCAAGTTCCTGTTGCTGTGCAGTCTGTCAGAATGTTGTCTGTGAATCCATGATATAGCATAAAGAAGGACTGGGTTACCAACGTTTTGCTCATACGAGTATATAGTAAATAGTATCTACCACCTGCACAAAAGCAATGATTAGCACCTTGGATGAGTGGTCCCAACCGCGTTATGAATGTTAAACCGTTTGTGTTAAAAGCCGTTTCGACAGGATCTGATAGAGTATCCTTATTTCTTCATCATTGGTTGCCGGTCAGTTGTGATGAGATTAGACCTAGGATAAACTTCCCTAATCGCTTTGATTACTAATTTAATTTTGGTGGGGGCGAATGCCCCCATTTATTCGGCTTAATACAAGCTATAACTTAAAAAATAAACTTAAACTAAAACTTAAAACTAAGGTTGGTTGGAGTGGTGAAGGAGAACAGATTTGAGGTAGGAAGTGGTGCGGTGAAAGTCAAAGACGGTAGGGTTTGAGTTGATTTGACGTAGCATACGGGAGATTGGTTCGTTCGCGCCATAGGAGGTGTGGTGGGTTGGTAGATAGAAGAGTCGAGGGGTACGTAGATTACGAGGGTTAGTGTTGAGGAAAATGGAGTTGTGAAGGGACGCGCATTCAACTTGACCTGAAAGGAGTCGATGAATTAAGAGAAAGTCTGCTGCATCTCTGCGATCTTCGAGGGTGTTTAAGTTGATAAGGTTGAGACGATTTTGATAGGGGGGCAGATTAAAAGGATCGTCCCAGGGCATATCTCGAAGAGAAAATCGAAGAAAACGACGCTGAATGCTTTCAATTCTCGAGATATAAACACGATGATATGGGGACCATACTTGACTGGCGTACTCTAGGAGGGGGCGAACAAAGGTAATATAGAGGGACCTGGTCACGTATGGGTTGGTGAATTCTTTGGACCACCGTTTTACAAAACCTAATGCAGAGTTGGCTTTGAGGATTATCTCATCCATATGTAAACGAAAGTTGAGCTCGCTGTCACACAAAATGCCGAGGTCGCGAAGAGACTGTACGGAGGAGATAGGTTGGTTATGGAGAAGATAGAGTCGGGGAGGAGATTGGTTCCGCTTATGTGAGAAGGTGATGGATTGGCATTTGGCGATGTTAAGTTCCAAAGAATTTTTGAGGCACCAGATCGAGAAACTATCAAGATCTTGTTGAAGGAGGAAAGAGTCATGGGGAGAGGAAATGGTTTTGAAAAATTTGGTATCGTCGGCGTAAAGGGAGGCAGACGAGTGTTTGATGATCATATCGAGATCAGTGTACTTGGAACCCAAAAGAGATATTCAGATCAATCTTTTCAAAAAATCTCGCTATATTCGGTTTTGATGTCGTTTTGGTAGAAGTGGACTGAATTTGTTTCGAAAGTGACGGTATCTGCAAACCCCTCTAGCTGTGAGCTGGTATGCTTGTCCGGAAATAGCAGACAAAATTCAATTTTACGCGGGTCTAGCCGATATTTTCAGAGGTAATGTAAAATTGACGGAAGTTTAGGGATATGAGGCGTGAGGTGCTTTATTTAAACAGCCGCATGAATGTTCGTCTAGTAGCCAGATATACTTACTTAAATTTAGATGACGCTATGGGGTGAACCTGGGCCTCAACATACAAGCCTCTCCAACTAGCATGATATTTCGTAAGCTGCCTTCAATGCCACACTCCAAGTTGATTGAAGCCCACTTCCACTTGCATGTGGTCCACTGATGTCGTATCTGCTTATAACTGAGGAGCCTAGGAAGACGATGTTCTTAACTATTATAACTAACTGCCAATAGTAATAATAGCCGTCGGTGTTTTGCTACCATTTACCTTCAGACTCAGTTTGGCAGTTTGCGCCTCATTGACGGTTATGTTCGTGAAATTACAACAGTGTCATCCGTGTACTCAAGTAATTGTGCGAACTTAACAAATATTACTTCTGTTTTGTTGGTTAGTATTTTTTGCCAGATTCTTTCTAGTGCTATGTTAAAAAAGTCACACTACAGCCGGTCGCCTTTCGTAAAACCTTTCATATCATTGAGTGTCTTGGTTAAATCGTTTTCGACTTTGAAGGAATAGCAAGAATTCTTCATACTCATCCTGCACAATCTTACGAGTTGAGCAGAGACATCAAAACTAGACATGGCATCGAATAGCTCATCTCTATTCAAGCTTTAGTATGTGGCCTTGAAATCGACAAACATGTAGATGGTGAGTTTTGATTTGAAATTTTTGGGTTTATTCAATGGTGTGAATATTTGATCGATGGTGTGCTTTGCCGCCCTGAAGCAGCACTGATATAGACCAACCAGTTTGTTCACGAATGGTTATAGATGGTCACATAATGCGGCAGAAGAGATCTTATAGGCGATGCTTAGAAGAATTATTTATAATATATAGCTAGCGCAGTTTTGTGGATGTTGGTTCCTCGAAAATTTTGGACATCTAGAATGCTGAAGGAGTGCCTAGCATTGATCACAATATGATCAGTCTGGTTAGCAGTTGATTGATAAGGGGATAGCCAAGTCCCTTTATGGATTTTGAAATGTCGGAATCACATGCTGGCTATTAAAAGGTTATGCCCTATTAAAAATCCTAGAAATCTGAATCCGTTGTTGTACATTGTTGGACATGGCCGACATAGACGGCATAGACGGCTTCCTTACCCAGCGTTAAGATCTCCTTGCACAATTTTGCTCTCATAGTTGGGGCACTGAGCAAATGTTCGGTCTAGGAGCTCATAGAATTCATCTTCCATGCGATCATTTTTATTCTCTTTAGTTGCATGAACCCAAGTCAAGCTTACAGGCTACTTTCGAATTTGGCCTTAATGTTTAATACTTTTTGCTTGAGTTTCACTTGAAAGAGAATCCGCATCCTATCTTCCTACTTTGTTGCAGGCACCGTAGTAGATCTCGTAGTTTGCCATCCGCCTTTTACCTGACCCATTCTTCTTCATAAATCGCTTTGCTACTATTGAAAACCCAAATAAAGAAGAATATTTAAAGTACGAGTATGGTGGTTGAAAACAATCAAATACTTGAAAATTAATAGGAAAAACCCCGGCTTTCGTTTTCAGATTCCATACCCTATCACGATTTTGTTTCTCTATTCGCTGGAGAGTTCTCTACATACATCATTGGGTCCTGTGATCATCAGTTAGGATCATGATCCCTCTTAAAGAAAAGATTATATGTATAAACTAGGCAAAGTAATGCATATCCATCGAGATATAGCAAATTGCTTCTAATTATCCAGATCAATGGATCTTACAACTGCTGTAGATCCATTACTTACTTAAGCCCTATGATTCCATAGGGTTCATAGGGTCTCTATTATGCTTGCACGGAATCATGTACGGTTTCTGGCAACATAACTCACATTTCCACAAAATTTTCTTTGATTGCGGTACTCATTGCTTATAGATCTGTACCATGATTTCCTTGATCTGCTGCGAATACTTCCATCTAGCTTTAACGGGTTCCATTGCATAACATACTTGACTATAGAACTGTTGAATAACTGATTGGAAAGGATCCTTAGCTTCAGCTTAATCGCGATATTTCTGATCACCTTGCAAATGATGCATCCACCTAACAGGGCAGGCTTGACATAAGAGTACTTGACAGTACTCTCTGCTTTTCATATTCGTTCCCGGACTCACGCCCCTGCTCTTGGGCTGTAGAATGGGAACGGCAGCGTATGTTAAGCTCAGTAAATTCCGATATTAACAGCATAACCAATTGGGGAACTATCTACAGAGTGGAATTTAATGCTTTCCAAACACAATGCTGTCTGCTGTCGTTAATGTGAAATTTAAACACCCAGCCATTATCCACGAATGGCACTTGTATCGTCGAAACCGAAAAACTTTCCATTCTCGGTATGTGTGTCAATGACAACTTACGTTGGAATGACCACATATTCGATGTTGCCAAAAATGCTGCGAAATGTCTAGGTTTCCTCAAACGATGTAAGAAATACTTTTCCCCTTCTGAGTTGGCTTCAATATATAAGGCATTCATCCGCCCAAAATTGGAGTAGAATGCGCACATCTGGTCAGGCGCGCCTAAGACATCTCTGCATCTGCTAGATAAGATTCAAAACCGTGAAATAAAACTCATAGGTGATGCTAACATCACCCAGTCAGTGGACACTCTTGAACACCGACCAAATGTCTCGTGCCTCACTTTGCGTTATCGCTATTACCACCATTAGTGCTCCATTGAAATTGCCAGTAGCATTCCGCCCCTTCAAACCTTTAACCGTAACTCCTTTGAATGCTCATCAGTATACCCTCAAGCCCACTTTCGGACGTACTCTGAAATATCGTGATTCGTTCCTAAGCTGAACAACTCACTTGTGGAATGCCCTGCTGAGCTCTCTATTTCTTAGTCATTATAATATTCAGACATTTAAAACGAACGTACATCGGTACCTATCTTTCTTCCCTCCCTAATTTTCCTTCGCCTGCGCTGTGTGCAAACATTTGAAGGGTACCTTAACCCCCTTTCTAAGTCGATAAAGTACAAGAGAACTTTCGCTGATGATATAGTCGATACAGTAGAATCCAAAGCGACAATTTGATTTTTCGATGTCCTTTCATATAATCTAGGATTTACTAGGATAATGCAGCACACGGCTTTCACTCTATTTTCATAGTGAACTCAACCATTAATCCCTTCTTAGAATTCGTCAGAATCGTCAGAAACTGAGTACAATTCGACTGATGTTATGGTTCTGTTCGTAATATCGTAGCTATCCGGATTTTCTGTCAAATCCGGCCGTCCTATTGTTTTTCAGTCTTGAAATCCCGGAAGTGATCTTATCTTCCGATAATGCTCGAATACATTTGCTACACCGGACACTTCAAACACTGCTCAAAGCCTATCTCCAGACTTCTGCTATTACTCTTGCTCCTATATTCTTGTATATTCCTGCAATCGCTGTAGTAATTTATTTATGCTTGACAGTGTACTATTCTAATATTTATTTAATAAAGGAAGTCTAGCTCACTCCTTACTGCTGATGGGGTAGGCATCTCTCGAGTTTTCGTCTGTTTTCCTTTTGCAATCTGTTTCTAGCATTTAAATAGTGTTGGGTTGAGCTGCTGATTATTTCCACGCTTTAGGAAAGATAGGTTCTAAGACCACTAGTTTTTTGATGTTGAACCATAGATTTTCGTTGGATTTTTAAGCATCAGGATGCGTAGTTAGCTGTTATAAAATAGTGATTTCTTACTATCTGCTCATCTACATCTCTCCTGTTTTGGATTCTGAACCTGTTTGATTATAGGCCATTTGATACCGTTTTCATTGAGGTTACCAAATCCTTGCTTGCCGTTAGCATGTTTAAGCCCTTCTGAATCGTTTTGGAAATTGACATTCAAGTTCTTACCAGAATGACTACATATGCCTCCATTTGGCTTTCTTATTCCATATTTGTTTAAACAATCAGTTTCTTAAGAAAGACTAAAGCAGCTAAAGTGCAGTTACAGGATTCGGCAACCTAAACAATTCCGAAATATCATAGATTCTGGTCCAGTAGTCCCTTTACTGCAATTTGAACATATGGTGATGATGACGATGATGACATCTCCTATACTTTGATTCTATTTTCCGTTGACTGATTGCGAACATTAATTTCCAGTGGAAAGTTAGAGAAGATCAGTGAATGCAGTAGTTCAGTCCTGGTCGTCCTATTTTTACAGAACCCAATTCAATCATTACCAAGGCGAGGTCCGTTTTATCGTATGTCTTGGTTGTTTTGTTGCACCGAATTCGATGTAAATACTTCGCTGATGCTTGTACCAGACGGTTTTCATGGGGCACTAATGAATCGTGCTCCACTTGATACTTATACCATGTGCTGCACTCTCAAAAGGCATCGCCCATCTTTGAATGATCTTTTGCGCCGACTGTCTTTTGACTATGGTTCAAGTTCAACACCAGAGATTGCTGATTCTTTGCTCAGGAGTGACTTAGGACAGAATCTGAAAGAGGAAAGCAAGGTCTTCACAGATACCTTCAAAACTGATCTGGGTTGCGGCGCTGTATCTTTTTAGAGGACAACAACGTTGGATTTCACTTCTGCATTCACTACTATATATTGTGAATAATCATTGGAGGGGATGAAGTTGCTGCACTTGAGACCTTGCAGAAGCTCCTCAGCACTTCCAATCTAGTTCGAGATTGCAGGGTTTCTGTGAAAGTAGTGGAAATGATGAATTCACTGAGTTTTCTACAGGTATCAGGTCACAATAGGACCGCTGGAAATGAGCTCATCAAAGATTTTGGTACACAAAGCTCAGAAGGGAATATCTTAGGACCTAAACCTGCATTAGGAATGCCTGCATTCTCTGTTAGGAATCCCATTATCAGAAGCCCAATGGCTTCTTGTGAGCATAAATATATGATAGATGGCACGAATCTCTAGGATGCCAGTAGGATTGCTTCCCGACGCCTCTAAGTGGTCAGCGTCGTTTTTGCTGTCTTTCATTAAGATCGACTGCAGACTTCAAAGTGGCGTAGTAATAATGTACAACATCGCACGAAAGTGTGATACTGTGAAAGTCTTGACGACGGCATTGTTTCTGTAAGTGTCTGGCGTGAAACGTTTACGCACCTTTCTAGAAAAGACTGCAAAATTCCGGCAAAAGGGACATGCGAACCGGTACAGTCGAAGGAAAATAAAAACACTCCAAAACTAGGTGGATTGATGTGCCATGGGTTAGAACAAAGGTGAATTTTACGATGCCGGAATTGAAGTTTCTAAACCAATCGAAGCATCGGATCAAACTATAAGTTTCTACAAATGGAAACGCAGTAATAGGGTAGTTTAGACTACTTGATCCCCGATTTGTAACAACTTTCAACTGATTATCTTCAAAAACGCCGGTCGACTTTATATGCACTGGAAAAGAAGTACAAAAACTTACTTCTTTAGTTGAACTTTAAACTTCAAAAACTTCAGAAAGCAAATCGTATTCATTTTTGATGGAGATACTGGTAGTGTGCCAAAGAAACAACAACCATCTCTCGAAAGAGTTATAAGTTTCTCGCTTTTTCCATCCGGCAATACTCGTAACTTTTTTGATATTCTTAAATATTTTACGAAAGCATTGTCTATTATCTTCATTTCATCCCTCACCGTAGGGGTAAAAACTACGGAGGACTACATTCAGTAGATTAAAAATTTGATGCACTCGAGTGAGCGCCCCCTACAGAACTTCTCCTGCTCGTATTCCGCCAATTTTCAGTACACAGTTTTGTAACCTTTAAGTGCTTTGATGCGATGTTAATAGCCACTAAAGTAAATCCAGTGTCATGGTTTTTCTCCACATAAACCTAAGGGAGTTTTTTTTTTTTATATTTGCTAATGTTTTTTAATTTTCCTACATTGGTCGATAAAAAAAGAGAATCCCAGCACTTCTTTGCCACGTTTTTGTAATTAAGTTCACGTGATTCAGTGGAGCGGTTTGAGCATTCCGAGCAGTGAAAGAGTGATTTAAATTATTTTTAACTAATTAAAAATTCAAAAGAAGATGTTTTATATTTACAGTATTAATGAATGGATAAGCCAGTATCATGAAGGAGATTGATTCGGATTCGTTATCTTAATATGTGAAAGCATCTCAATGGAATATAATTTATTCATTAAATTCAGTATGTCGACGTTATTATAAAGTTTGTTTACGACCGAGGCTGAAAACTGAAAACTCGCTTTGTTAATTGACGTGAAAATAAGTTTTCCAATGAAAATATTTGGCAACAATTGTAGATGAATTAGTGCTACAGTCCGAGGTAGTCCAAGGTCTAGTCATTCCCACTCACTTTTCTCTACCGAAAGGATCATGAGGTAGGAAAAGAAAAGTACTTTTTCCGCTTGTTGGTGTTTCTAGAGCTGTGAACCCAGGCCCTCTTGCTTAGCAGTCAGCGAACTTAATCCACTAGCTGTGATGGATATACTTTCTTCTCGATAGCATATACTTTGTTTTGCCCTCATTATTATCTGATAGCTGATTTTTTCCTATAATCTGAAAGTCGTCAGTGTATGCTAATGGTTTCAAGTATCATGGGGAAGATATCACATGAAACTACGCCACTTTCAATAATACCAAGGATAGCCAATAAGTAGACTTATATCTTTATACCTGTAGTTACGGTAGTTCAGAGGGCAATTGATTTAAGATTGGTTGATTCGGCAGGCAGGTCGTCTGCTTCTGCATCCTTTTTGGATTATTGTTTAGATATCGTATTTTCTTGGTAGTGGAGACGAGGTTTTGGTTGATCATTATCTTCGTTGGATGGTTTAAATCTCCCTGACAGAATATTGATAGTTCCGGCATTGAACAGTCTGCAAAACCAATACTTCCACATTTTTAGCACCAACTGTGACCTTGCCAGAAGCGCCCCTCCATGTTCCCGATCGAGTGCTTTCTGCTTTGACTTATTTTTTTATTTCTGAGAAATCAATGTAGCTCCCGTGTCCTTTGCTCATGGAGTTTATTAGAAGCTCTCGTGTTGCTTTGTACTCGCCGCCTTGTACGCATCTTGGCTACAACGAGGTAGTGGTCTGAGTCAATGTTAGTTCCCCGAAGCGTTCGGATATCTATGAAAGATTACGAGAGCTGTCGGTCGCAATGTGGTCCATCTGGTTGGCGGTTTTTTAATTAGGTGACTTTTGAATAAGGAATAAATGCTAGCTATGATGATAGATTAGCCCACCGCGAAGTGGATTAGCTTTTATCCATTTTTGGAGCTAGTATTGCGCAGGCTATATTTTCCAACAGTGCAACAAATATCCTTTCCTAACTTAGTTTATGAATCACACGAAGGACGATGTTAACTTCGTGGTAAGGATAATCTTTGGCAGTCGTCCTTTTCCTCTTCGAGTAGGGGCGCATCAAGGTTTTATTGGCGAATTTAACCTTGATGCAGTTTGAAATAATGCGTTTGCTCGATGCATGAAACTTAAATCTTTTTGCCTAAGTGCATATGTGACGACAAATCCACATTCAAATAGCAGCTGCTTCTGCTCTTTAGTAGTAGATGTCATAGTCGTCTTCCATTCTTCTGTTGACCGGCTCATCCCATTACACTTGGTCTTAATGTCAGGCTGCATGTGGACATTCATTGCAGCTTTTAGTATCCCATGGGCACAACTCACAGAGTGCTAGAAGCCCCCTTGAGCGGTTCAAATGCTGCCGCTGTTTCCCTTGAAACCGTTATCATTTCTATTTCAAATAGAGTATGACCTGACCACCGAATGTGTCGTGTTTTTTGAATGAGGTAATGGATGCATCTGACCCTGATACTGCCAAATCGCTGAGTTCGTGTTGTGCTTTGCCTAGAACATGTATGGGAAATTAAGTTCACTTAGCTGTGTTTGTGCAGGTGCTAGTATTTAGTTACATTGGCATAGCTAAGCTCAACCACCTACAGAATATTGGTGGAGGTTACACTCAACGACACCAATCCTCCTTTCTCAACTTTGGGGCTGGCACTGTCGGAGTTGGATAATATCGCTACATAAATAAAATTTATTTCCTAAAACATAAATTTTCTGTTGAGAGCATGTACGTGTTGAAAAAACCGCGAGATATTGTATCGCGTTGCTTGGAATACTTTCCAAGAAGCCAGCACATGTCTCTATACTTAATCTCAAGCTCTTCACGTTCTTTCTTAACGTGTGCTCTCCATTTAAGTTTAGCGTCGAGTGTCATACCAAGATATTTGGCCTCGTCCGCGAAAGGAATTTGTACTGCTTAGGTAAACACAGGTAGATTGTTCACATGGACAGACTTGTTTTCATTAAGCGCGATTCGCCAAGACTTTGTCCGATTGTTAATCAGTGTAAGGGCGCGACGACGACAGTTTTAGATGTTGCCAAGATGGCAGTGTCATCAGCAAATGTGGCTACAACAGTATTGTACGTTTGCGGTATGTCGCGGGTAAAAAGCAAATATAGCAGAGGGCCAAGTACACATCCTTGCGGTACCCCCTTATTTGTTGTCTTCAAATTGGAATATTCGTTTCCGTGTCTGACACGGAAGAGTCGGCCATCTAGGTATAAACTTAAAATATAAGACAATTGCTGGGATAGGATTTGACGAAGTTTATATTTCAGGCCCTAGTGCCATTGATAAGGATCAAAAATTTGCGAAACATCAAGGAATGCACTTGAACGGACTAACTTACACTCGATTGTTCGTTCAATTAAATCGGTTATTCTATCCACTTGGTCAACAGTAGAGTGTTGGCTTCTAAAGTCAAATTGATTATCGGGCAAGATTGATTTGTGTCAATAATAAGTAAGATTCGCTCGATATAATCGGGAGGAGCGATATTGGTCTATATGACTTGACTTCAGTCAGCAGTTTACCGGCTTTCGGAACCATAACTTTCCACTGATGCGGTGGCATTTATAGGATAAAACGGCTTTAGCAAACCTTTTTTCGGTAGCGCTTTAAGTATCTCTCCCGTAGTTAAGTCATATCCGGGGGTTTTATTTGGCTTAAGCGTGTCTTGTTCCCTAAGTGTAGCCTTTTCATTTGGAAAGTTCATCGTCACGTCTAGCGTATTGACATTCTCTGGAAGCACTTCCCCGTCGAATATCTTCTTTCGCTCATTCATCCTGGTTTTTTCTTATTGGTGCCACGTATATTTAGGGCTTCCGAAGACTTTTAACGGCTCTCAATATGGAGTAATTGGTATCTTTTGTCGATATGAGGCTTTCTAGGCAGTTACTAATATCTTGGTTATTGAAGTCCTTGATCGATTTTTTCAACAAGTTGCAGAGCCTATTAAAGGACGTTTTGTCTTGTTCAGCCCGAGTTTCGTGCCACTTTTCCCTGATTTACGGCGGGTATCTTATGCCAATACTGGCAACTTTTTTCGATTCGGGTGGAGTGTTATTCCAGGCCGCTTGCTGTGTGACTTCGACAAACCGTTCAACTTTTGATACGGCCTTTTAAGCGGTACTTTTAACTCTGTATTTTCGACAACGTCTATTCGAAAATCTTGCCAGTGAGTTTTTTTGTTGGATAATCTGGGTGGTCTTTGTTTCTTAAAAAAGGATTCGCACAATGAAAGGATGATCCTCCGAATGATCGGAGGAAAGATCGAAGCTATCTTCAACTTTGACGTAACTAGCGTTTACTCCTTTTCCGATAAAGAAGTCTATCAGATCGGGTGTTTTGGCGACATCCGATGGCCAGTACGTCGGTGTGCCTGTTGAGTAAAATTGCCAACAACATTCCTTCAATTGATGTTTATATCCGTAACTGCCCTCTCAAAGCCATCTTACGTTTAAACAGAAAAAGCCTTCTGTAGAACCCGCACTTTTGATGACAGTTTTGATGACCCTGCGCGCTAACTGTCTTTTGACACTGTTAGTATAAATATGTCTGACACAAGGACAATAGATATGCTGTTGATGCGAAATCGACTTGGGATTTAATCTTATTTAGTAAAGGAATGCAGCCGAATCTTCGCATATGGTTCAAAAACCGATCTTTTCTTCAACTTTTAATTTAACTGCTTCTTAGAAAAATTTGGAGATATATACAATCTTGATGGCAAAGAGCTAGATTGTGATGGTGCGGGCTATGTGTCTGCGTTGATGGTAGCAGTAAAGCTACTCTTAGTACCTTGCTGAACCATCTTCCACCTTTTGAGCGTTTCTCATCTTCCAGGCGTTTCTGCAGGCAGTGGAAAGGCTGAATTTACTGAATGTTGTTTAGGCCTCAAGTCACAATGGGTTAATGGCAAATGAGTTCGCCGGAGAACTTGCTTCAGAAGCCTCAGGTAGAGCTCTCCGAACCTGCGGTAGGACTGCCTATATCCTTCGTTACGACTTTTCTAGTCTTCCTTATTAGGAAATTCTGTATATTGTTTTCTGGCATCATAATCGGGTACTGCACTTCTGCTAAACATTTTAGTGTTGTAGGCATACGATACCTAACATTCTACGATGCCTGCTGGTAGGAAGCACGAAAGCGTTTACTCATTTTTTTTACGAAAGACTGAAATTTCAGCCAAAGGAACATACAATCATACCTTCGGGTGGGGGGTTTTATAAAAATCCATGTGCAGTAGTACTTGGAGGTTCCATAGTTTAGTTCGTAATTTGGTTCCATGCACCATACCTGAACTTTGGTTTGACAAAAACTTCTATGTAAGCTTCCCCTCTAGATCATTCTGGGAGGAGGATGCTTTCATGGAGGACAAGTCAATCCATCTCTACACAGATGGATCTAAAACCGACAGCGGAGTTGGTGGCGGTGTTTTCTCAGATAAGCTAAATCTAAGCCTCTCTTTCCGCCTTCCAAATCACTGTAGCGTGTTCCAGGCGGAAATTTTGGCGATTAAAGAAGCTCTGTCCTGGCTGAACAAAAACGTGATATCTGCAAAGGATATCCGCATATTTTCGGATAGTCAGGCCGCCATCAAGTCCCTGGACTCGGTCTCATTATATTCTAAAACTGCCCTTGAATGCCGATCATCTCTCATGGAGATGGCAGAGCAGTTCAACATTCACCTTTGTTGGGTGCCGGGCCACAGAGACATTCCAGGGAACTGCAGAGCCGATGAACTCGCCAAAATTGGAACCACTCTACCTATCCTACCGGACAAAGGTAGTATAGGTATACCAATCGCTACGTGCAAACTAACACTAAAGCTAGATGCCAATAAAAGAACGGACCTTAGGTGGACTGCTGGACAAACATGTCTAGCGACCAAACAGATCTGGCCAAGGCTGGATCTGAGTCGATCTAAGTGTCTGATCCTTTTAGATAGGAAACATCTCAGCATCATAATAGGTGTCATTACCGGACACTGCCTCATAGGCAAGCACGCAAGAAGGCTTGGCGCCTTTACTAACGATTTCTGTAGAAGCTGCATGGACGAGAAAGAGGAGGAGACAATCCCCCACCTACTCTGCACATGCCCAGCTCTCTCTCAGAGAAGGAAGCTTCATCTAGGAGCTTTCTTCTACAACGACCTAAACGATCTAGAAAAAATAGACGTTAACAGTCTATTTTAACAGTTATAAGCTCAAACTGGTTCCAGTAGTAAGAAGATCATAGATCCACGTGGCATCACAATGGGCCAATAGGCCTAAGTGGGTTGGTATTTCCAACAGCCACTCTTACCTAACCTAACCTAACCTAACATACAATCAGTGTGATACCAAGAGACGAGTGCTTTGTGTTTCATTAAAATAAATTAAGTTGGAAATCTGAACAAAAATTATAAATCTGGTGTATCCATTATTAATTAAGTCATCCAGGCAGCGAGATCAAACAAGTTCCTGTAATATAGCGCATCATGCTCTCTGTTTTCGACTACGCTAAATACTGAAGGACTTTGCCCTTACTAATTTACTATAAAGTGAATTCATATCGTGCTGCATGCGACGTAAGACATAAGAGAAACAAGATAGCCAAGTTTCTTTTGGTATCTTTCGCCATTCGTCAATCGTTCAGTTCACTCTAAACTTGGCTATTGTTATGGCTTCAATATCTAGAACCGTACTTTGACTTCTAAAATTTTCTTCTTGTCCATAGAGATTGTGATGGTATTCACTATCCTCACCTTCAGACATCAAATTTATTTTCTTTCAAAAAGTGTTCTATTCGAAAGCTTTCCATGGCCAACTAGAATACGCTATGTTCGCAACGTATTTGTTTGCAACAATCTGAACAGTCTCTAGTGTATCTCTCCCGTAATCTTTAAATCCCATCCGCTGGTTACACAGCCTTACTTCTTTCTAGCTCCTCTTATATTTCCGATTTGTGTGCAATCTGGATAACTATGAAAGCAAGTAAGGTTTTGCTAATTATTAATTCTGATGTTTTCTGCCTATCGGCCTGCTCCCTGTTCTGTGATCTTCAATAGACTTATAATTCCGTAATATCTAAATACGTACATTTTCAACTTCTTGCATGCTAGGTCAATGTTTTCAGCAAAATATGTCTGTTTGACATGTATGTTATTGTAGCTGCAATTGTTCATTTGTCTACTTGAAATAGTCGGTGGCTTGTGTATGAATATTAGGCTTTTTGAGATACAGTCGATTCTTGTCAGTAACAACATCGAGTTGGAAAAAGAATTAGAAAAGAACGTAACACCATGAGTACCTATTTTTAAACTTTGAAAAAGCTGCGTCACTTTAAAGTTATGTGGGTATACGACGCCTTTTCTTTGATTGTCCTAGAAATTTCGCAAGTTTCCTGCCTTTTTTCTTTAAGTACAATATGTGTGCCGACGTACTCATATGCATCCCTGTGGTGCTTGAGCCTATGTCTCTATGTACATCCAAGGTGATGCTCACCTATGTAGTTCTACATACTCTCTTCACCACACATTCATTTTAAGTTTCTTTTACAAAAAAAATGCTTTCTTATCAAAATTCATACAAATTCTTGGAAAACCGTAAACATTTGAGCCGATATTGTAGTCCCTCGTCAGCAGTGACAATAAAGAAAACCTTGTCTCTATGAATTTTTTATTCTACTTTTCGTAAAATTGGCTACAAAGCTTGTTCTCGAGCATCTTTAACCAACGCACAACAACATGTGCAAAGTAAAAGAGGAACGTTCTGTTAAAGTATCTCGTTAAAGTAAGTATGTACATGCACGCTCCCAGCTGTTTAAAATACATCAAAACCAAGTAAAAGTATCTGCAAATAAAAGCAACACTCGACAAACAGCAGTCATTCAATTCTTCTTTCTTTTTTTTTCTAGGATAAAGTCCTTCCTTAAAATTTATGAATGTTCAATGCCATCCATCAGCCACAGGCTATTTCTAGAGAGACGACCTATGGGGCAGATCAAAATCGATTCACCATTTAATACTACCATCCCCATCAACTACCCGTCAAATGACATGTACAATCCATAAAATCAACCGTTGGCAGAAAGGACGCCTCACTCCGAGAAATCCTTATTTTCACGATTCGAAGGAAAAAGAAAACTAAAATACAAAAATTGATGGTGTGGGGGTGAACTTTGAAAATAGAGATAACAGATACGAGTACACCCAGGAAGATACATTAAAAATACATTACAGATATTTTTACAATCGCACCTCTTTGCGCACATAACCGTATCCTGCGGTATAGGGGGAAGAATATCCCGTTCACATACCTACATATGTTTGTGCTCAGGTCTTTCTTGAGTTTTCAATTCCACCCTTGAATGAGCAACGAACGATGCAAGACTGCTGAATGAGGTTAGGGGGAGGAAGATTATGACTTGAAGAAAACAAATAACGGAAGTTTCCTCGTCTTGGGTATATACGATTAATACATACATATATATTCGTATGGTTATACGAATCGAATTTACTCGAAGTGGGTACGAGTAGGTGCTCTGAAGTGTCATTCTTTAAGACCTTTCGAGACCCACTTGTTTGAGGAGACGATAAATAATTGATAATGAATCGAAGTGTTAAAGATGTAGCCTACGAGCTTCCCAGAATGTGAGTAGGTAATATAGGAGGCATATAAAATTAACACGCACACAATGGTGCTGATGATCTTAATTTTCGGCCAACCTATTTATGTCTATTGACTTTGGGTCTCCTGAAACTTTAACAAAATATAACTCCAAAGGCCTGGGCTATTTTCATCTATCTATCAATAAATAACCAAGGATGCAAGGTGACATTTGCAAAATAATTTTTCACACAGTGTATGTTACATAATATGGGTTCGCATGTTCATATACTCGTATCTCATAAAAGGAATTGTTTAAGCAGCAACCTCGCTTCCGGCACGGAAATTCGCAAGTTAAATTGGCGAACTCCTTGAGCTGGGCTCTCCTGTATGATCCTAGGTAAGGGCATGATCATAATGTGCCACTTGTACATTTGAGACAAAGAATGGAATCCTCGTGCTTATTTGAAGTATTTTCAAGCGACATACCACCTTTCCCCTTCAAAGTAATCCCCATCGACTGCAACACACTTATGCCAGCGCTTGATCCAATCCTCGAAACATTTTTTATATTCGGTTTTCGGTATGTCCATCAGTGCTTCCTGCGATTTTTCCATTACTTCCTCTCGGCTGCTGAAACGCGTTGGTGGTTAGTGGTTTTTTAACCCGATTGAAGTCACAGGGAGCCAAATCAGGTGAATTCGGTGTCTGTTGGATGGTATTTGTTGCTTTTTTCGTCAAAAAATTACGAATAATAATGGCACTGTGCAACGGTGCGTTATCATGGTGCAAAATCCACGAGTTTTCTGCCCACAATTCTAGTCTCTTTCGGCGAATTGCTTCACGCAACCGCCTCATAACGCCCAAATAATACTCTTTGTTTACTGTCTGGCCTTCTGGCAAAAATACATGATGCACTACACCGTTGTAATCCATGAAAATCGTGAGCATTGCCTTCTTTTTTGACTGAAAACGACGTGGTTTTTTTGGTCTCGGCTCATTTGGTGAACGCTATTCACTTGCCTGATGTCTGTATTGCGTGTCGTACTCATAAACCCACGTCTCGTCTCCAGTAATGATCCTTTTGATGAATGTGGGATCGGATTCAGCTCGCAAATCATCTCTTTTGCGACGTCAACACGGTCTCTTTTTTGCATGAAATTGAGGTCTTTTGGCACCAACTTTGCTGCTACACGACGGAAACCCAAATCATTAACCAAAATGTCTTGGATGGATTCATAGGCAATGTTCAAGTCCTCCGCTATCTCTCTGGTGGTTAATTTGCGATTATTGACCAACATTTCGTTTACTCCATCAATGCTTTCGTCGGTTCTCGATGTCGATGATCTGCCACTGCGTTCATCATCTTCGATTAACTCACGACAACTTTTGAACCGCTCGTGCCACTGGTAATCCGTTTTTTACGCAAAATTTAATTTATTGCAAATTTAAATCCATTTCTAAAATTGTAAAAAATTGCAAACACACACAGAGATAGATGTACTCTTGTCTACGTAACTTTTGCAAACCTCAAGATATGACGCTAAGATTTAGAGAGAATGTCAACAACAGATTTACCAACTTAACAAAAAAAAAAACAGAACTCTAATTGGAATAATGGGAGCGCCACATGGTGGAACTTTTTGATCAGGGTGGTATTCCCAACCAACAAATGTACAAATAACCCGTAAAACCAAAGTAGATTTCGTAAAGGAAGTCTATAAATGTGTGTTATATAGTTTTAGGTGCCAACACTTCCATTCCAGGTACGGGGTACTGCTATACGGCTATGAACTAAATAACTGATTGAGAAGCAGATTATCCATTCTATGATATAGCGACAGTATCAGGATTAAAACGAGAATTCTCTGAGTCGACTGATAGCTTGACTGCAATCTTTCATTTATGCTGAGTTTGACACCAGAAGTAAACAACCCACTGAGAGCTCAGAGCGCACAAACCAGACAATCTATTGAGGAGACTAATGAGAAATGTCAATCACAGTCGGTAACCAGGATGTGATACATTCTAAAGATTTTTTATTGACCACAATAAGGAGAATAAATATCTCTCGCACAACTGTAGTCAAGCACATCCACTACTGAAAATGGATTGAAAGTTATTAATTTTGTAACGAAGTGAAACATACCAAGGCAAGCAAACATAACCTATGTACGAGTATCCAAAACACCAATCAATGCGTGTGCTTCGTTTACATTTCTGTGCTTTCCAATGACCAATTGATAAAGACTATTCCATGTCAACGACAATACGAATATGGAAATCCGATCATCTGTCAATTTGTCATCCGTTTTAGTCGTCTTGAATCCTTGCCCTGACTGCAGTCAAGAAGTCATTGGAAACTTTAGAAATCCAACGTCCATTGGTAGTGTTAGATTTTACTTAATTTTCGCCATTCTTGCCACACGCAGAGTAAGACATTTTTTGCGCGGGGCTAGTAATAAAAAATGTTTACTTAAGCTGCATAAGTCCCTGTTCGGTTAGCTTTCGTTAAATTTCTTCTTCTTCTCCCCTAAGTTCTGTGAAAGAAGTCTTATTAATGAGCCTACTCGTGTATCCGTTACAGCGAAGACTTGTATTGACCATATCTTCATGAGGTTGCATAAAAAAAATAAGAGTTTGTTTTATGGAAGTGTTGATGTTACTGATCACCATATGCTAATTTTAAGCATCAATCAGGTTATCAACCCTGTTAACACTCAGAGCAAACAGCGTCAAATTATTAGAATAAATTATACTTTGCTAAATGATCGTCTTAAATATGAATTCTGGGAATCTGTCTATTCAGAAAATGACGCCTCAGTTGCTTATGACGTATTTCTTTCGATTTTAAAAAAACATATTGATAGCTGCACCTCTATGTCTTCACTTAGCTCTGGTAATAAGAAATATAAGCCTCTTAAACCTTGGATGACTTTTAACCTGCTGCGAAATATTAGAAAAAAGAGGAAAGTTTCATTAAAGTGCAAAAAACATGTAAATAATTTAAGGCTTAAGAAATACTATGACAGGCTGTGTAAAGACATTGATAAAGAAGTAATTGATTCGCGTAATAATTATTATACGCGAAAGATGGTAAATGTGAAAGGTAATAGCAAAGAAGAATGGAGAATTGTGGATGAAATTTTAGGTAAAAAGCGACAATCTACTTCTATTGATTTTTTGGATGTCAATGAATGTACTTTATTTGAGGCTAGTAGTATGGCTAACACATTTAATGAGTACTTCATTGAAATCTCAGAAAGCCAAAAACCTTTGACAATTTACAATTATACCTGTAACTGTGGTTCATATTCTGTGCTTGAGGTTAAATTACAATCTAACAGCTTCCTTTTTATTCCTATTACTTCTCAGGAAGTCTTCAAACTTGTAAGGTCTCAAAAAGATAAAAGTTCATGTACAAGTGATGGTATTACCAACGTACTATTAAAGAAAATAGTATATTATATAGCTGACCTTCTATGCTACTTATTTAATGAAAGCGTTTATAAAGGCTGTTTTTCACAATCATTAAAGTGTGCAGAAGTCATACCTCTATTCAAAAAAGGAAATCACAGAGATATTAATAATTATCGTCCCATTTCCCTACTGCCAACCTTTTCCAAACTGTTTGAGAAACTTCTGAAATCACGCATGGTGTCTTACTTAGAGCATATAAAATTTTTCTCAAACAATCAGTTTGGTTTTAGATCAAAAAAATCTACAGAAGATGCAATTTTTATGTTGTGTTCTAAACTGTATGAGGGTTTCAATTATTCTATACCTTCTATGTCGCTATTTATCGACATGTCTAAAGACTTCGATTTAGTTGATCACAGCTTGCTTCTAGATAAACTGTATGCATCAGGTTTTAGAGGTATTGTTCTAGAATGGCTTCAATCTTATCTTACAAATAGGAAACAAAGAGTAAAAATAAATGGGACTTATAGCAATTCTCTTACTATTAAGAATGGTGTCCCTCAGGGTTCTGTACTTGGCCCTCTGTTATTTTTAGTTTACATAAATTCTCTATTTCAACAATCTTTTAAAGGACAACCAACAGCTTTTGCAGATGATATAGCTTTTATATATCAAGAACTAAATTCGTTTGATTGCGTTGCCAGTATGAATGAAGATATACATAAGTTAAGACAATGGTTTGCCTCGCACAAATTAGTAGTCAGTGATAAAACTAGACTAATGAATTTTAAAATGATAGGCAATGATCATTTTGATCTAAACATGGTATTCCACTCACATGACTGCAAAAGGTTTAGTCTGTCAACTCATACTTGTGGTCAGGCAAACTATAATGATGCACTTTCTTGTTCTGATAAGTGTTTCAAAATCGAATCTGTTAACGAATATAAGTATTTGGGTGTTGTAATCGATTCAAACTTGAATTGGAAAGCACATATACAAGCTGTAAAATTAAATATGATGCACGTTATACGAAAATTGTATCTCTTAAAACCACACTGTTCAAAACAGATACTATCTATGATATATTATGCACTTGCAAACTCTAAACTGCAATATGGTATTATAAGTTGGGGAGGGGCTTATAATAACACTTTTGTTCCCTTATTTAAAACACAAAAATGTCTTATTAGAATAATTTGCGGTAAAAATTGCTTGACTCATTGCTGGCCGTTATTTAAAAACTTACATATTCTTCCTCTACGACATCTTTACATTTTTAAAGTTCTGAGAGAATTTTTCAAGCGCAGTGGTAACATCTTAAATAGGATGTCTAATTATTATGGCTTACGGATCAACAATCAGGCTCTTGTGAATATTCCTGTCGCACATAAAACCATATTTGCTCACTTTTTTACTGTTACTGCTCCTAGATGTTTTAATAAACTACCTATTGTGATAAGACAAACTAATAATCTTTATGTATTTCTAAAAAAAGTAAAGGATTGGCTATTCAATATTGATTATGTGAAAATTGAATCTATCTTTCGATGTGTGCATTAAAAATTTAACTTCGCTTTTTTGTTAACATTATGAAGTCTGAAATGTTCTTTGTATTTCGCTATGTATTATGTATATCCTCTCCACGCTCCTATTTTTGTAATATTTACCCCACATTATAGTACATTTATTTGAATTGTAAGTTTGTTAAATCATTCGACACTAACTTCCAAAGTTATAGAATGATTATCTCTTCTTTCTTAAATTAATTTGAATTTGTTAATGAAATGGTTGTAAAAAATAAGTTAGAATGAATAAAATGAATGAATGAATGAATGAATGAAAGTGTGCTTAAGGGCATCAATAATGCCTGTAAACCATTTTAATTTTTCATTACGCGCAAATTAAATACACGCAGCAACCACAACGCAACAGCGCGGTGATAAAACCAGAAGTGCTCTTTATTAACTTCCTGATAGGGAAATACTTGTATGTGGATGTGTAATCTTCAAAATGTACTAGTAGCCCGGGCTACTAGCATGCACTAGACTGATTGTTCGATTCCAGGAATCTGATAACGTATAGTAGCTAAACCGCACCCTACATACTTCAACCAATCTGCCCGTGTAAATCATTACTCCGCGGAGCTGGTAAGCAATCTACGCTATATCTTCCATGTTTGCTGTATCAGCACGTCTTATTCCCTCAATTTTTCGCAGCTCGTTTTGCACGTTTGTTATGAATGTGCAAATCGCCATCCAATTTCCTTCTGACCGCAACATTTGGTTAACTATTGACTACGGGCTTAGTATGTCAGTGTCTTCCTCCTGATTTGGACAATCTGGGCAAAAAGGTGAGATATCGGGCCCGAAGCGGTGTAGATACTTTCGATACCTAACGTGGCCGGATATTAACTGTGTAAGATGGTAGTTAAAGTTGCCATGCCTTCGGTTTGTCCAAATGTCTATGGATTGTATCAATTTGCATGTCCACCGAGCTTGCCACATGGTCATTAAAGTCGC
Organism: Volucella bombylans; assembly: GCA_949129095.1. NCBI lineage: Eukaryota > Metazoa > Arthropoda > Insecta > Diptera > Syrphidae > Volucella > Volucella bombylans. The sequence goes on from OX422143.1 coordinate 137,336,071, forward strand.
TCTTTCTTCTTCCTTGATCTTTTTGACGACTACTGCCTGTTGATTATATTGTAATTTACCTATTATAGGCTCTCTGCATCTCGTCCGCAAGGATATCGATGGGAACCGTCCCGGCAATTACAAAAGCTGCTTTGTCCAAAATCATTCAAAACCACTGATTGCCCTGAATGCACTAAGTCTATTTGTTCATTTTGATGATAACTTTCTCTCAACTAGGGCAGCCTATAATACGACTGGGGTTACTATCTCGGATATTAAGATTATTTTAGCATATCCGGATTCTCCGAAGTTTGACAGTATTCCAGAAAGTGCTGTCTTTAGCTTTGGCGCCTTTTTGCCTGAATATTCGATGTGAGGCATAAAGCTTAGTCTATAGTCGAGTGTTACTCCTTGGTATTTTATGGAGTCTTTTGAACTGATGGTTTGACTTCCTACCTTTAAGTCCACGTATTCCACATTTTTCTGGCTGGTCATTAGGACAGTTCCGTTTTGTGATCTGCTAATTCTATGCCGGCGGATATTAGCCAATCTTTGATGACTCTATCTCGCAAATACTTTTTGCAGTGTTAATTGCAGAACTCCCGCGTAGATTTCATAGTACTTTTCCCCTTCGTCAGTTTCATATCTCAACCCTCTATTGGTAAAGTAGCTGGATATAATCTTTCGCAGGTAGTATGGTGTATCCATTCTGACTGGTGACCAACAAATTGGTTGTCAAAGTCAGTTTTAATGTCCAGCGTCACTACTGCTTATTATTGTTAAAGATCCTTATTTATTGTTGAAGATCAGATATCCCACTCAATAGATAAGCGACCCGGTAATGTCTACAAATTTGTATTGATTTTCTCATAAACCTTAATCTTGTTTTTTTTTTTATCACTGAAATTTTGGACATCAGTGGCACTTACTTAAGTCCAGGGCCTCAGCTAACTGCCTTTCCAGCTAGTGATAAGGTCATCCTTTACTGCATTATCCCTCTGGATTTGAGTAACATTTTGGTGTCCAGATGACCTAGCCGTCTGAGTTGTATATATAATCTAAGCTTTTCTAACCGAAAATTATCATAATGGCCAATGACCAAGCTTCTGTTCCGTAAAGAAGGCCTGGGATGATCGGTGCCTTGTATAATATCTTGTTGGTAGTTTGAGAGAAGTCTCAAAGTTGTAGCTGCTTACCGTGATGTTTTTCCGTAGGTGCCGATCTTTGAAATTCCTCCTTGTTGACAGCATACGCTTTATTTTTTCGTCATTGGCCAAATAACATGAACACGCATAGCTTTTTAAAGTTGTTTTCTGACATTGACCGTCTCGGTTTATCCATCTTGACTGAGCTTCCTCTCATATTCGATGAATAATCAATGAGTTGATGGTGTGTATCTATTTGTTGCTCTTAGGTTTTTTCAAAGATCTGTAAAAATTTGATCCATAGTGGACTTTCCTGGTCTAAAACAACACTGATACAGACCGACCAGACTGTAGTTAGCTCAGTTCAGGGTATTTGAGGTATAAGATTAGGATTGTTGAGGTTCCATTCGTCGGCCATACTTCAACCGACCGTGATTATGCAGATGTATGATCTGTATCCATTTAGCTTCTGTGTTAAATTCGGACTTAAGCTTGGAAATGGATGTCTTAGCATGATGTACGGAAATGTTGTCTGTCTTCGTTCAGGTTGAATGGTTCATTTTGCCTGACATTGGGATGATGTTCGTCAGAATCGTTTAATAGAAATAATCTTTCCAGATTTTCAGCACCACCTGTGGTTCTACTATGAGGTTTCCTTCTCCATCTTTACAGATTTCTGTTCGGACTTTACAGCTTTGGCATTTTCGTTTTATTTTCTGGTAAGACTTCCGAACTTCATATTTCTAATTGTGATATTTCTTTTTTCCTCCTGAGCCTACATTCTTCCCTTATTTTCTGCTAGTAGAGGTCGCGAGGCCCTCTAGTTCTTCCCTGCAGGACCGCTATGTATCGTACAGTGTATGTTTTTCTATATTTGCCTCTCTGCATTCGTTATCGAACCATGCGTTTAATTTTCGTGGCTGTTTGTAATGGAACCCAGCACATCAGAGGCAGTTTTTCTGCTATCTCTTTGACAGTGACCTCACTGGTCTTCAACGTTTAATGCTAGGGGCATCGGACTCCTTGTGAAATTAAGGGAAACTCGATGGGAAAAGGCGCTGGCGGTCTCTTGCGATTGTAGCCGTTTGATGCTGAAGTTCCTTACAAAAGTTCGATGACATTAGGCTTTTACGGATATCCGCATCCGTGTTTTGTCTGCAAACAAATAATGGTCTGAGTCGATGTTAGTTGCTCTGAAAATTCGAACGTCCAAAACACTGTAGCAGTACCTGCCGCCGTTCGGGATATAATGAATTTTGTTTGGCGGTTTCTTTATCAGTACTCAGTCAGATCCCTTTGTGGATATTAAGATGTGGAAAATGTGTGCTGTCTATCAATCTATCAATAAGCATGTGTCTGTTTCCGGAGGTGATAGTATGGAGGCTGAGCTTCCTCACTAAATACATATATTATATAAGATGCCATTCATGCTAGTTACAAGACAGGCAGCAGTTTCTCGATTAATCGCCGCAGTTGCTGTTACTGTGTCGTTCTGTGTTGATGGCATCGATTTCGATTGGGAACTCCTATTGTCTCTATTGGAAGTGGAAGGAGCAAACAGGTAAGAAACCACATAAATTCTTTTCTTGTAACATTTTTCTTCATAGCATCTACGTTTACCATTCTGTAATTGCGATTCAATTGCGTTGCGTCACTAAAAGATGACATATCTCTGACAGAGAAGTAATATTCCTCAAGTACAAGTGATATTTTTAGTTTTATAGTATCACACTACCTACACGAATGCCATTGCCGCAGCATCACCGCTTCCACAACTGTCAAATCACATCTGATAGGGCTGTCGCATAATCTCTCCAGAAAATGCCAGCACTTGGACGATGTGATTTCTAATGAAAGCAGCACTAATACGAATATGCAATCTGTCTATCCTCAGTATGTATTTGTGTGGAATTGCTCATTTGTCATTTGGAATGACTGTTGGTCATTTATTAATCCTTTTAATTAGACGATTATTAATGTATCTACTGCAGTTATATATGTATAATCCAAACAAACACTAATTGACTTATATTACATATGTATCTGTGCATACTTATCAATAAATATCTTTCATTTTCTCCTCTTCCTCCTCCTTACCGCAATTACCCTTGGAAACCTTAATTTAATTTACTGAATTGCTCATAAGTACCTGCTAGATACGCTCCACAAATACGACGATATTTTATCTATCTATAAGAGCATGACCTAAAAAACAGGATAATGCATTTTTTTTGCAGTTAAAAGTACGCTTGTTTACGGAAGCCATTACTGTCAACTGTCAATTCATTGTAAATAAGGGATCCGGTTGTTTGAATTCGAAATCACTTTCTGTCAATAGAATTCGAAATTATATCGATCACTGACATTGTGTTAGTTCTTCTTATCAACTGTAATCGATTGGTGTGTAAATTTATCTGAAATGGACAAATAGGTTAACTGAAGGGGATGCTAGCTGCATCTTACGGGGAATTACCTATAAAATAGCAAAGTGAATCGAAGACGATGGCATACGGAACGAATCCTTCTAAGATAAGTAAGTGACGGTTGACTCTTCGAATTCAATTAAATTTTCCAATCATTTCTTCTGTCAAATGGTACGTACGTATCATAGAAACAAATTGAATTTTCAATATTTTCACAATGAGGTTGAATAGGTGATTTAATCGATCGGTGAAGGTGAATTTGTTTTGGCGGAATGTAAAATGTTTGTGTGGGTACAAATGATAGAACTTATTCTTTTCAATACAAATCCCTTTATTCAGTGCAGTTATAATTCACTATTTAATTGTTTCTCTCAGTACAATCCAATTTCTCAACCGCTTATACTTTTCTTATCTTTTACTTAGACCACTTAATCACTTCTCCTAATTAACACTTCAGATTTCACTTTAGAACTGATTTGCATACCTTTGGGGATGCTGGTATTTATACTCGAATGCCATACTTCGAGAACAATCTTCGCCATCAGCGTCCCATACGATTTTCAGTTTGCTAAAAAATTCGATTCCACTCTCCAGTCATCAATGGTCGAGACTTTGTTATTCAAGTATCGAAATCTTCTGGTCTTCGAGTATCGACATCTTCTGCGCTGTAAATCAAGATGTCGCTGCTCACATTTAAGTGGTTATCACATTGCTCCCTCCCTACAGTTGTTCGTCCCGTACAACTTCGTCATTCATCATCCCGTTGAAATGACACATTCTACCCAAATGGACCACTTTCAATTTTCCTCGATCCCCACGCTGGATCCGGTAGACAACGTCATTAATGCGGGTTATCACCTTATATGGACCTTCCCAGTCCTGTTGCAATTTTGGTGATTTGCCTTTCTTACGCTGAGGATTATACAGCCAGAGCAGATCTCCTTCGTTGAAACCGGAAGATTTCGCCTTGATATCGTACCTAGTCTTCATGCGGCTGCTTGCTAGCTTCATCTTTTCTCTGGTGTCTTCATGCAATTTACGAATCCTGCTGCGCAAGTCATTCACGTAGTCGTTCACCTCTTTGGGCTCCGTCGGTGGGGATCCGAATTTTGCTTCACTTGGCAACCGAATTGTTTGACCAAATAAGATCTCGGATGGTGTGTGCCCTGTTGAGCTATGGACCGCGTTTCGGTAGGCCATTAAGAAGAGGGGTATGTGTCGATCCCAATCCCGCTGGCAGTTGCTGACAACCTTAGATAGATGCTCATTCAAGGTCCGATTGAATCGCTCGACCATTTCATCAGATTGAGGGTGTAGTGGCGTTGTCCTTGTCTTTCTTATTCCCAAATATTGGCATATTTCCTGGAAGACTTTTGATTCAAAGTTTCGCCCTTGATCAGAGTGCAGCTCCATTGGGACCCCAAATCTACTCACCCAGTTGTTGACTATCTATTCGGCTACGGTTTTAGCCTCTTGATTTGGGATGGCAAACACTTCCGGCCACTTACTGAAGTAATCCATGACTACGAGAGTATATCGGTTTCCATTAAAGGTTTTGGGAAACGGCCCAGCGATGTCGATGGCTATTCGTTCGAAAGGTGCTCCGACATTGTATTGTTGCATTTGTCCATGCGGCTTTACTTTTGGACCCTTGGTAGCCGAACATCTTATGCACTTTTTGCACCAATTCTCGACATCTTTTTTAGCGCTTAGCCAATAGAAACGTTCCCTTACCTTTTCCAACATCTTGTTTATTCCCAAATGGCCTCCTGAGATTCCGTCATGTATTTCATGGAGTACTTGGCTGACTCTGGACCGTGGCACTATTAGCTGCATACGAGATGTTGTCCCATCTGCACTTTCCCATTTTCTCTTCAGCAATCCATCTTGCACAAAAAGCGAGTCCCACTGTGCCCAGTATGCCTTCAGAGTTTGGCTCCGATCTGATATCTGCTGCCAGATTGGTCTTTCCTCGTGTTCCTTCCAGGCCAATATTGGTTCGATGTCATTGTCTGCCTGTTGGGAGGAACGGATTTCGTCTATACTCCAACCCTCTATTGGCTCAGTCCTGATCGTTTGGATAGTTGCCTGTTCTTTCGCTTCTTTACCACTGACTACTTCTGCTGGGAGGCTTTCGTTGCATTGTTTTACCTATGAGACTGGGATAATTACCCTGGAGTCGACTCCTGCTACAGACTTCTGCCCGCGAAGTAAGCATTTCCTAACTGATGGCTTCTGGAAATTTGACCGGTTTCTTGGTAGCCGTTTCTGCCGGTTTTTCTTTCTATTTGCCTGTAACCCCAGTGCAGGCAGCCTTCTCGCCGCACTGGTTCTTTACAATGCCCTTGCAAATGTCCTACTTTATCGCAGTTCCAGCAGCGCATCCTTCGTCTCTCCCGCAGGATATTTCGTTGCATGGTAGTTGGTCTTGAGCAGGAGCATTCACCAGATACTATTTCCCTTACGAAGTGCATTCCTTTGGAAGCCTGATTGGATGCTTCCATCGCCAGAGCGAAAGCAAGTGCTTCATCAAGGGTTCTTTTCCCGGCCATCCTTACTGCTGATTGTAGCTTCAAATCTGCAATTCCCCTGATGAATGCGCCCTTTGCCATTTCGTCGATTATTTCTTCGCCTGCGGTGGGATATGACAAATGTGCCAGTCTACTCACGTCTGCTTGGAGCTGTTGCAGTGTTTCTCCTCGTTACTGCATACGGCCTTGCAATTGAACCTTGTAAACTTCCCGCATGTGGCTATCCCCAAACCGTTTCTCGATAGACTGCACTAAAACCATATAGTCTCTATTCTTTTCGATATCGATTGTTTGTAACAATTCTGCCGCAGGACCACGTAAGGCCATCGCTAGGGCAAAGCACTTCTCCTTATTGTCCCAGTGGTTTGCACAGGCAGCCATTTCAAACTGCTTCTTATAAGTAGACCATGAGGTCTGGCAATCGAATGAGGGAGATTTCAACTCTTTTCTCCTTGGACCGCTTAAAGAACATTCTCGCAGTTTCTGTTTTCGTACTGTGTCGAGCTCTTTTGCCAGTTGCTCAACTTTGCTGTCCATTTGTTCGAATTTTTCGCCAACATTCTTCTCTATTCTTTCAAATTTGTTATCTATTTCTTCGAACTTTTGGTGTAGAACGTTATTTTGTTCTTCCAGTTTTTGTTCTAGACTATTCTTTGGTTCATCAAGCTTTTGTTCGAGGCTATTCTTTTGTTCTTCCAGATTTTTCTTTTGTTCGTCGAGACTGCTCTTCTGTTCGTCCATTTTTTGTTCCAGACTGTTCTTCTGTTCTTCCAGATTTTTCTTTTGTTCATCCATTTTTAATAAGAGGAGTTGCATCATCGCAGCCATATCACTGCCGGTACTTGTCTGTTCATCCTCGTCAACATCAAAGGAGTATGCATCAGGATCATGTCCCTCGTTGTTCAAAGCCTCCTGAAGTCGGAGCACCAGGTCACTTTTTCCTCCACTGGCGCTGAGGCTTCTCTTGTTCAACTCGGATTTGAGTTGGACGAGGGTCAACTGCAATAGTTTTCGACCCATTCTAGCTTTTTCAAATAGTCAGAAAGCACTTTCTTTTTTTTTTTTACACACAATAAGTCCTATCCCACTTCTGACACCAATGTAAAATGTTTGTGTGGGTACAAATGATAGAACTTATTCTTTCAATACAAATCCCTTTATTCAGTGCAGTTATAATTCACTATTTAATTGTTTCTCTCAGTACAATCCAATTTCTCAACCGCTTATACTTTTCTTATCTTTTACTTAGACCACTTAATCACTTCTCCTAATTAACACTTCAAATTTCACTTTAGAACTGCTTTGCATACCTTGGGGATGCTGGTATTTATACTCGAATGCCATACTTCGAGAACAATCTTCGCCATCAGCGTCCCATACGATTTCCAGTTTGCTAGAAAATTCGATTCCACTCTCCAGTCATCAATGGTCGAGACTTTGTTATTCAAGTATCGAAATCTTCTGGTCTTCGAGTATCGACCTCTTCTGCGCTGTAAATCTAGATGTTGCTGCTCACATTTAAGTGGTTATCACAATATCAATCACTGACATTGTGTTAGTTCTTCTTATCAACTGTAATCGATTGGTGTGTAAATTTATCTGAAATGGACAAATAGGTTAACTGAAGGGGATGCTAGCTGCATCTTACGTGGAATTACCTATAAAATAGCAAAGTGAATCGAAGACGATGGCATACGGAACGAATCCTTCTAAGATAAGTAAGTGACGGTTGACTCTGCGAATTCAATTAAATTTTCCAATCATTTCTTCTGTCAAATGGCCTTTCGACATATTGTACATAATATGTTCTAGGGTAGGAAGTGTCAATATGCTTGGTTGAATATTATTTAGCGCTCTCCGTACGTATCATAGAATCAAATTGAATTTTCAATATTTTCACATACGTACTGTGGTTCGAATAGGTGATTTAATCGATCGGTGAAGGTGTTTTGGCGGAAATCGGATTCGATTTGCATTTCGTCGTACCTTGCCTTCTGGCTATTGAATTCACTGGGAAATTTCTAATTAAAAACAATTTTTCAATCTAATTTCAGTGGGAAAAAGGACATTTCATCGCGTTATGATTTGAATTCAAATCGGATGTAGAAGACGAAAAAACTCATTTTGGCATTTAACAAATTGAAATTCGAATTCAATGGGTTGGTCCTTGTACGAGGGAGTCTCATGATTGTGGGCACAAGCTCCAGGCTCACCCCTGATATTTTATCATAGTTATTAAATGTACTGCTAAAAGTGCTTAAATTCATTTGGGGTTGTTGCTGTGTCCAGTTTCCACTGGTCTCACTGCATATAATGCTTCATTTATTTCACACGTTAGATGGGTGCCCTATTATATAGTTGCCACAGCTTACATAGTCCAACGATTGGATCCATTTTGGTCAATTTATATTTAACTCTAGAAGACCGCTTAGAGTCATTCAAGTGAGTATATAACCCTGAGAAGAATCGTCAGCCAAATTTAGCTTAAATTCTTCAACAGATTGAAGTATAATATTGGTAATTCCAAGAGTTCTCATAGTTCCGTCAGCACATTTTCTATGTTATACGCAGGTTTCGTAGAATCCTAGACATAGTACAATGGCATCAGTCTGTTGTGTGAAATGAGAATTTAGGTTTAAGTTCGAACTCAGACCTTTGCGATCTTAGTTGTTTACTGACTTTAGAGCCAACAGGTCCGGATAAGCCTAAGTCTCAATCTCTCAAGTCTAATGCGGCTTTTGAATAGCTGCCACAGCTACACAATCCAAAAAGATGTTCTAGGTCTCCTTCTATTTCTGCGCGCCAAATAAAGCGAGACATTCATACGACCTACATCACATGTGACAGATACACAATCTTCTGACCAGATCGATGTCGCTATAAGGCTTGTAGAGTTTGATGTTATATCCCTTCCTCCAACACGTTCAAAGCGACTACTTTGGCTACTGTCTTAGCACATGCGGGAATAAGGCAACCAGTTTTCACACTCCATAAGACTCTCCTTTCAGGGGGCTTGACATCAAGGTATTTTTGGGGTAGCTCACAGTAACTCTGCATAAATACCATCTAGTCCTACCGCCTTATTATTCTTCAGCGCGTTGATCGCGGTAGCTATTTCGCTGATATTGGAAGTGGAGGTGAAAATTCAGAAAATTGTTGATTTGGGCAGCTCAGTGTGATTTGGGTGCACATCGCTGGCAAATACACGGTCAAGGAAAAATGATCCTATCATCACTTGAGGCGATTCTCATCCGAAATGAGTAAGGAAACATCTAATCCCTTTACCGGATGTTGGCTAGAGCGATGACCATCTATCAGCTCTTTGATTCCGCAAATGGTTCTGCTATCACACCTGCTCGATGCTTGTTCTGCCTTTGTGGCTAGAGCGTTGTCGTACGCTACGCTCCACTTCTCTCATTTTTTTTCGATACAAGGACTCTAGCTCGTTCCTCCTTACTGATGGGTTATCTTCAATCTGCCTCCAAGAGTTCTCGGTAAGTAACGTATTACATCTTGCCTGCCATCTACTCGTACCAACAAATTGTTTGGCCCCTGATGTAAAAACAGTTTTCACAGCGTTCCAAGTGATTTCACAGCGAAAAGTGATCAATTGGTTGTTGGCATATTGAGGGGTCGATGCTTTACCTGGCTATTGTGTTGATATTACGAAGTTCTTGAACAGTACGTAACTAGAGATAACGAGATAAATTTGATGATCTCGTGCCAACACCATGTCGGCTCGTCGTCAGTTTCGGACTTCTAAAAGACAATTTCTGAAACGTCGACTGATCAATTGCCTGTCAATTGACACCCAGCTGACTTTGTGGGATGTCTTATGCTCAAACATGGTGTTTCCTATGACTAGGCGGTTTATGTTGCAGAAATCAACAAATCTTTCACCATTGCCATTTCGGTCGCCAAAGCCGTGTATACCGATCACATGTCTGAGCCCTTCACGATATTTCCGTACAGCGTTGCATTGAATACGGAGCTTAGCTGATTGTAGGAGTTGTCCTTTCCATCCTCAGTCGGGGCATAACATTGTTAGATTATGACGCGTCGTACTCTATTTCGGAAACTGGCCGATAAGAACCTAGAACCTCCGTCTGCTGTTGGTGTTAGCAGCAGACCCACTCCGGATACACGGGAGCTCCGGGAGGGCTTGCGTTAGTAGTGTAACGCAGTGCTACACATAGGGAATTGGTACTCTCTTGCGTCATGCCATATTACTTCACTCACTTCCAACATGTCCACGTTATATCGAAGCAACTCTCCAATTGGAGGAATCTATATCATTTTGTGGTTCTTCGCTCCCTGATTCGAGGAAGGTCCTCACATTCCAGAAACCAATCTTAGTTTGGATTCGTCGTCATCATTCGATTATTCCATATCCGAGACGTAATGTCGGTTTCCGTAGCGGGCATTTTTCGGTATCGCAGCATACTAACCCACGTTACCTAGACTAGAAATGTTAGACCGTTCGCATTTGCAATTTTAGCTTACATTTATAAGGATTTGTTGGAATTCCAGTTATTCTCCCACAATATTTCTTCAATGTTGTAGCGATTGGGATACCCGTAGTTGGAAAGTTAAGTCGAAAAGAGGTGATTGAAGAAGAAAGACGGTTTGTCTACGAGTACCTAAAACAATAACAAAGATTAGCCTATACAACATGCGATGCTATGTTAAAAATCGGAACATCACTTTGGTTCTACTGATGAAATATACCATATCAACCAATAGCATGCTATCATAACTAGGCGCTCATATGTCCTTGATCATTGACAATCTAAGCACTAACTGGAAGTATTCCTATCAAATTTAAGTATCGACTGTGAATCTACTTCTGGATTTTCTTGACTACCTTGTCAGGCTCCTTGTCAGGCTCCTTTTCTGGTATAGAGCCCCGTGCACAATGTTTTCACATTTTGGTAAAACTTCCAATACCATTACAGCTAAAGCACTTCCATTTCATGCGGTTCGTGTTCTTTCCTAATCTTGTGAAGAAGTAGGTATCGTTTCCCCTTTTTTAGTTGTAAACCTCATTCACGGGCGTGAATGAACGCAGTTATTGCCGTCTAACCAGACTTCGCCATTGACGCTCGATATATCTCAGCTTATCAAAGTTAGTGTTTCTGATGTGCTGCCGGCAATGGTGCTATAGCGCTTTGTAGAGGTTATGTGTTACACGATTTCGTTCCTTGCAATCCCTTAAGACTGCACCTGTCTAACTTCGAAGCTCTTTGTTATATTTGGCTCTTGTCATAATTGCCAACATATATGTATATGTACCTGTGCTGTGCTTACATCAGGAACATCAGGAAACTTGTCTTGTATCGATCAGAATGTCTATCTGATTTACATTCAGATGCTCTGGAGATACCAATGCCCGTTTGTGAATTTTAGAGTGCTGAACCCGTGAACTTCTTCCGATTTATGAAACAATCATAGTACTTATTCGTCCTCGTTTTCTCAAGCCGTTATCACAGAACACACTGTATAGTATTATTATCCGCTTTGCTAGTTGTTTGACTTCAAGTGTCTCTTTAAATATCCTACAAGCTCACATGCAGATCCGAGAATCGTTGTCATTGTTTCGGTGGCGAAACTTCTTTGTGAAATTAGATCCGAGGCAGATTTTTCTTTCATCGTATGGTATTCCTGATTCTGGCGGCTTTCTTTTTAACCATGGCATCGCTTCAGCAGGTATCTTCCTAATGGACATATAAAAACCAACGTCAATTACAGATTCATCTGGCACATTTTATCACTGTGTTGTCCCAAATTTGACGAAGCTCGCAATTGTATATTTAATCTTAAACGTTGCTGCTCTGAGTTAACAAAGTTAATGGACTCGAGATGGCCTAACCTGGAAGCATATTAAAAAAATGTAATGCTAGTTGACTTCCATATATCGACCACGTTAGACACGTTAGAAAAAGGATGATCCAACGAATAGGATTTTCTAGTTCGTCCCAAAAGATGCAAGGCAAGATCAAATGTGCATTTTGAAACTGTAAGCCTGTAGAAGATGTCAGAAAATTTGTCCCAAGGAAAGGTCGTTCGCTATTCGAAAAGCCGTTTAGTAAATGATATGTATTCCTTTATCTTTCTGAAATAAACTTTAACGACTTATTCAGTATGTGTTTAAAGATTCTAGAAAGGGAATCCATGGGGGTTGATATAGCCCATAAAGAGAGCTTATCCGTAAGACTTTTAAATGGTAAGCAGCTTATATCCAGAACAGACATAGTATCTACAATTCTGTACGTGCATAGATAAGCCTATTTTATTTATCATTTAAATTGAAACCATTGTGTATATTCTACTAATCCGCACACACGCACGCATATATACACGCACACACAAAGTCAATCAGATAAAGCTAGAGGCCTGATAATAGGGAATAACGCTCTGAATGAATGCAAATCTCTTCAATTACTCAAGAACGTAAGCATCGTGCTCGTGCCGTCTTTCATTCACCTCCACCTCAACCTTATTCGACATTGTTTATCCAGTGAAAGCACAATAAAAAAAGACGACAAACCATAGAATGCAAGTAATTTCCTGTCAGCGGCTTTGATAAATAATACAATTCAAGTATGGGTGCCATCCCTCCAGGATTTGCCACGTACTACGTACCCTCTTAACCGCACACATTTGCCATGTCATCTATTGTTGCTGGCTGTTACCCATTTGTGCGTCTGAAGAAATGCTCAAGCAAGAGAAAGTTTTTTATTTATTTATTGATACATACCTACATAGGAGTAAATATGAGTACGTAGATGCAGAGGATTTGCCAAGAAAATACAAAGATACTCTCACTTCAGTGGCAACAGGTCGTATGAAACTTCCAGAAGTCACCGCCGCCGGATGGTTTGGTTGTTCTGGCTCATAAATAGTGTCACGTTAACTATTATCAATGCCACTTTAATGGCCACAAAGTATATCCTAGCAGTGGCTTTCCAGTTTTCTTTTTGAATTCGTTGTTTACTTCTGCAGTCGAGTAAAGTAGGGATAAATATCAGGGGTAGAAAACATGGGAAACAAAAACAACTCATCAACAACTCATCAACAAATCTACCAAGCTTATAAGAAGTAGCTAACTATACATTTGAGAGGGCGAAGAGCGCAGGAAATATATTAAACTCAAGTGGCTAAGCACACATTAAATATTAAACTCAAATAATCAAACCCTCACATATCTGGATGCCTGGGTGTTCGCGCAGAACCAGGACAACCAAGGACAAGTGCGCCAAATTGTATAGATATTCGGGAGCATGTATGTACAATATGTACGTACATTTGGATAGTTGGCAACGTGCACCAAGTACGAGAATAAGTACTCGTCAGTTCTCAGTCCTCGTACCAGAGCACACTTAAAAATGTTGTTCCCTTGACAAAATCCGATGGACAGATCGGGGGAAGAGTGGTGTACTCCTTGGTCGTCGAAATCTTGAACTACATTCCGCCGTGCTCGTATACAAGTTCTTATACGAATGTACGAGAATGTGGGATCTTGAGTATCATTAAATGTCAAGTTTCTTCTATTTCTTTTGTTCTTGTGATTTTTTTTTTGTGGTGCACACTTAAATAGATTGTGCATATCATGCAGGAAGTTTCCGATTCTCTTCTGGTTGCTTTTCAACGCAATCAAGAGAAGTGAAAGAAAAAGGATTCCGTCTAAGCTTTGTTGCACAAGATACCTGATTGAGGAAACGAGTGGCGTATTTCACTGTTTTTCGACAAGGGAGTTTCACTATATCACCAGTGGTTGATTGTGTTTGAGCAATTAGTTAAATTTTTTCCGCATTCCGTTGTCCTGATTTGTCTACAAGATGTATTTGGCTCCTTTTAAAAGACAAAGAGCCATCCAATGTACTCGATTTTTCTTCAACACTCCGGAAAGAATTCATTCGATGTGCACCCTAGAAAGCTATGCAATTCGGCTCACTATAATCTGTTGTTTGGCAACCCTCGTGTAGTTTTTATGCAAATTTGTCTTCAGATCTTCTGAGCCATTACAGGCAAGTTTTGACTTAAGTTCTAGTTACAATTTAGGGCATACAGCTATCCAAACACATTCAAAAAAGCTTAGAAGTGGTAGGAGAGTATGATGTATCTGATGGTTCTTTATACCACAATGCATTATCAATAGCATTGCATATGTCTCCTCTTGAAACACAAAGTTTGCCTTTTCTACAAAGACAGCAGGACCGCATTATTTATCAGCTTATTAGGCTTTCGCGACAACAGTTTTTCTAAGCTCCGATTATAGGTAGTGGGTCCTGAGAACAGAGAAAATTGGCTTTGTAGTCTTGCCGCTACTGAATTCCTAGAGTCATTGTATCATACGACATGTCACCGGAGTCAAAAAGCAGCCATCGGTCAGGTCATTGAAACCTCAGTGCGATATCAATTTCTTTTAAAGGAACATTGGTTTTTGGAGATCCTTTGAAGAAGAGAAAAACGTTTTTGGAGTCATAAAATCAGAAGTGATGTGCTAGTCTTAAGGTTGATTCTACCAAATAAATGATCTATACAATAGGATCACAGACGTGGATCGTGGATGAAAGTACACATATCTTAGACCGAACCAGTACCGCCTTGGAAGTTTTCTACGCGACTTGTTCAATTTTTTTTTTTAAAGAACTTAACACTCAAGAGGGTATGACTACTCTTAAAGTGCCGGAACACGTGTTATTTTTTTCGGAAAATTGGCTAGACAGCGAGAGAAAGATATTTGGGCTCAGTGGTTATTTCGCTACAATCCAATAATAATGTTTTACCTGGATGATATATCATATTAATCATAGTAATCCGCATCGAAGCCAAAATTGTAAATTTAAGCTTGATTTTCGTTTATGCCCGTACAGAGGATAAACATGACAGCATCGCAGACATGATCTCATCTATGGCACCAAAATTGAGCTTAGCGCAAGGCTGTGTAAGGAAATCATCTTTGAGCGGCTCAATGAAAAATCCAGAAGGGAAAAGCACAGGTTTCTTGGAAAAAATGATATTACTGCACGAATGGCGGTGGAAAGAGCAATAGTCGCTGCTGGGATGTGGAAAGACTACATCTGCAGACTGTATAACCATGATGATGATCAAAATACCGACAGAATGAACGATTCACACTTGAAGAAAATGACAGAAAATACCATTCCCTGACCTAGACCAAGTTAAGGCAGCATTTTCGAAGCTAAAGTCTAATAAAGCTGCTGGCGCAAACGGGCGCCTGCTGAACTATTTAGAGCAGGTGGAGATATCCTGTTTGGGAGCAGCATGCATCAGCTCATCTGTTTGATATGGTCAGACGAAAGCTTCGCTTGCCTCGATACACAAGAAAGCAGTCCCTTTGCCTACACTAACTATAAGGAATGGTAAGCATCGCCTATGAGATCTTTACTATGGTATTATGTGAGTGTTTGTGACCGTTCATGAACAATCTAGTTGGTCCATACCAGGGCGGTTTAAGGGCAGAACAGTCCACCATCAATCAAATATCATCACATAATGATATATCTTAGAAAATACCCGGGAATTTCAGATCGAAACTCACCATCTATTTGTCGACGTGTAAAGGGATGAGCTATACAAGGCCGTGCCTAGTTTTGATATACACTGGCCGAAAAAGAAGCCGCGATCTTTTTTGAATCTGCACAATAATTTGCGTTCGCGGTTGACATTAATGTGATTAGGCAAGAGCAGCGAGCTGTCAATGTAGCTTCCGTGAGTACTGTAGCGAAAGCGGCCAAAATGGGTCCGACGGTATACGACGGCAAAGATATGGCGGATGATTTTCGATCCCGTTTGAATGGGCTGGGAATAGAGGAGAGAGTACGGACTGTATTGCGGCGCTTGAGAAATCCGCATTCGCACGTTGGCTGCAACGAGATGGTGATTCGAGTCAATGCCCGGAACGTTCGGACGCTCAAAATACTGGAGGTGTACCTTAGGTCTATTGAAATGTAATCAATTTGATTCAGTATTTCGTGATCCGAAATATGTGGAAACCGTGTGTTTGCTATAGTGATGATTCGTCCTGACACAAAGTCAACAAGCCTAAGTTCGTTGCCATACATGGAGTTGTGTAAGCTATGCTAACCAACTGTCCTACCAAAGATGTCCTCCATTCCTATCCTGGCGTGTTAATGTCATACTTCGGATATTGCTCATATGTGTTGTAGAGGAGAAAGATTCTTTGGTGGCGTCGTCCTTGTCTTCCGTAGAGGCATGGGCCCATATTAGGCTTGTGCTAGCGAATTTAGCCTTGATATGGATTGTCATAAAACCAAACCTTCGCTCACGTGTCGGAAGCTCAAGGCTTCTTGCCTAAGTCTGCCGCATATGACAAATCAGCATAATCGCTGTTTCTTTTCCCTATAGCAATCACCATAGAATATTTATTTTTTTTTTCTATAATTTACGCGCGCCTAAGGGGTTAGATACCCTTTTACTGTTGCCAGGGCTAGGGCGGAAAGGTAGAAGAAAGAGAAAGGAAAATTGTTTTGTAGTGGTTTGAAACTCAGGTGCGTTGGGTTTCGATATTCGCTCTCCAGGGGGTGGGAGTCCGAATAGGACGGAGAGATTTTGCTTCACTCAGAGTGATTCGAGTTATAATTCACAGTATTGTTTTCTGTGCTTGAAACTCTACAACAGCCCAATCTACGTATCAGTGTTATGCCTTCACACGCAGAATTTTTCTGTCTGAGTTCCAATTACAAATGAAAAACTGACTTGCCATGGGCAGGACTCGAACCTAGACCCTCCGAGTGAGAAGCGATTGCTAGTACCACTACGCCACGTCCACATATGTATCACAGTTTTTCATCCTTCTTCCTGGATGGCGGTGATATCTGCGTTATAGCTGTCAAGGGCCTCTGCTAACTGCCCGGCTGCACGTGGCAAAGGTCCGAACACTCCACGTGCAAATCCAAATCTTGCGTATAGACTTGTGAACCCTATAATGGCGTAGGCCAGTATTATTCTACTGGCCGAGCAGGTCCATGCCATTTTAGCTTGCTTAGTAAGGGTTTACTCATGCAGCTACCGGATACCACAACTAGGATGTAAGGCAAGCACTTCGCGCTGCAAGCTTGATTGTTGCGCTGCTGAACCAATCCAAATTATAGGATAGTCAGCAGTTTCCCGATCAATCGCCACGTCCAGCACAGGTTGCAGGAGTACAAAGATACGTAGGTATTATATTTCATTAGCTCCCGCAGAACTCTTCTTTGCATGTCTTTGGTTAAACCCAAGTCCCGGCTAGTCAGTTATCATGTTATTGCGAAGATAGGACAGTCAAAATGGCAATTACAGTTCTAAACGTATTGGTCGACAGGTTTCCATTATGACTCAAGGAACACTGTAATGAATGTTAATTGAATCATTTGAACTTAAACCAATTGATACACAACCAATTGCAAATTATGGCCAGAGGAAGATGGAAGATGGACACATGTGTAAGAATCCGTGAAATCGATATAAAATTAAATGCCACATATGTATGTATTTACATATAACTATCCTACATTAAAAGCATTCCTTGAAAGTGCTGCAGTCAATTAAACTGAATCAAAGCAACCACGTACTGACCCTTTAAATAGCGAAAATGTACGGATTTAAATTATTTATTATGCATATCCATTATGCACATCGTCATAACCACATTAACCACTATATTGCGCTGCCCTAGTCACCGCAGAATACCATTAAACTGTCACGGGTAATACCCAATCCAATAAACTTAACATGACTGCAAACTATGTACGGGTAGATACCCAGTCATATGTACATATGCTATGTGCCCGAGTAGATAAACCTCAAAGCGCCACACTTTCGATACCGATACCTACTCATATCCTTGAAAGTGCACTTTGATGTCAATTGTCACGATAAAAAAATAAAACACTTTTAACACCATGCATCGTCTATATTTAAAGTGCCAACACCTGATTGGCCGATAAAATCAAATAATCTGCCGTAAAAATAAAACGCTGTCGTGCGTATTTGCAAAAATGCGAGTACGACGACACTAGCTGTGCGGTAGATACTGATACTCGTAGATACGGATACTCGTAAGTAGTCTCTGTTGGTTTAGATAATCTTTTCACTTTTGGCATTTGAAATCTCTTCTCACGCTGCATCTAGAAGTGTTCAACCGGTGATACATCTGTATTCAAGTATTCGGTTTGGTTTGCTCCAATTTAGGACAGAACGCAGCCGACGGGAAAGTTGGAATTTGCCACATACCTATATAGTTTAGTGATAGGAGAAATGAAAATTTTCAATTATTTTTGCAATTAACAGACTCTTGCTTAAAAGGTCCAAGAAGGATATGGCAATAAGGAGTTTAATATTTTACTTGCCGCCGCCACAATGAAAATTACCTTTGACGTTAAACAGGATTCCAGCTAAAGCTTCGTAGATACCCGTCAACCGCCAGACAACCGGTCGAATTTTAAAATTGCCCTTGCAAAAGATATTACTCTCACAGAATTTTCACACTCTTTCTCTGCATCTTTCTCTACACTCTCTCTCTCTTTGGCTGTTCCTCTCTGGATTTTCCACTCATTAAGCACAATTTTCCGCATGATAAGGAAATGAGCTTTTTTTGAGTGAAAGTCTTCCACATTTCCCCTTAAGTTTAACTAGAAAAATAAGCGCAAGTTTCCGAAAGCACTTGAAAGTCAAACGAAAACTTAAACCTCAAACTTACAGCACTCGAACATAGATGGCAGCAGGATTTTCCTCAATGAAATTGAAATTCAACTTTCGTTTGTTTATTTTGGTTTTTGGTCTCTGGCGTACTGGGTCATTTGTTCAACTTTCTATGTACTCGTGTAGTTAACGCGCGATGAACTCGTTTTCATTGTGCGGCAGCCGGCGAGTGAACTTTTTCCTTCTGTGACGTCATTGCGCATTGCGACATACAGTATGTGTTTCGAATTCTTTCTCTCTGCCTATCTTTCCCTGCCTAACATTCTCTGGTAAAGGGTATCTACGAGTACGTATGCACATAAATCAAGTTTAGAGTAATTTCCACTTTGCCATATGGACGTACGCATGTATGTACAGATGTCCTATGTTGTCTGTAAAAGTCCGTGTATCCTAACAATATTTCCGTGTTCGTCCTTTGACGACTCTGTATCTAGCAAGTGTATGTAATGATTATTGAGTTGGATGGTGTAGCAAGGAGATGTAACAGTCTTTTTTCGACCCCAAGAATATCAGAATGCGGTTAACACGTAACACAAAGTTGGTGCGCCCTTGTCGGCATTTTCACCTACATTCGCCGGATAACGGCAATGAAGCGACAGTGTCAAAGCGTGTGAGCGCTTTTTTCACTTTTTCCTCTTTTTTTATATTTCGTAACACCTTTGCTAGATGAAAGAAACGAGTTTCTTCTCTCGTTTCCCTCTTTTCTGAACACACGTGCTTACAAAAATTGAATGACCTCACAGCCAATTATAAAGGGTAGTTAGTTGATTGGGGTGGAAATGGGGGTACGACCTTGGACTTATTTTTATGTATAACGCGTTAAGGTGTGGATTTTCAATTGGAAGAATGCTTGCTTTGAGATACTTGGTAATTGATGAAAGCCTTGTCGCTTTTCAATTTATCAGCCGATAGCACTGGTTTGTACATTCGGTTCCTATTTGCAAGGGTTTTGCTTGATAAGCTAGGAAGGCTAGAATTTGAAATCAATATTTCGGCCAGGCAGAAAAAATCTGTTCATGAATTCTGAACGATGTCAAGTTAACAGATTCGGGAAAACAGACAGAATAGTGATTCTCGTCATTACCAATAGAAGCCAACGAAAGCAGCACAAGATACTGTTACGGTCCACAAAACAAAATAAGGGTATCCTTCCGTACAGATCAGCAGAATTTAACGAGAAAAACCTTCATAGCCTCTAAACCTCCTCAGTCTATGAGTCTAGTGCTATTTCAAATTTACTCTGTCACATTTCCCTAACATTGACGAAAGTGAAAGGCAACCTTCATAGACCCAGAGACCATTAAGTCTTTCATCGTATCTTTTAAAGCACTTTCTAATCTAATAGAGTCTCATATTCATTCAAATCTAGACAAGAATCGAAATTCAGCATGTACAGGGCAATGTGACTTGACCTGTACTCTTGATGGTACTTATTTTTACCTAGGTCCACACCTCCACCATAGTGTTCGGAGTTCTGTCACGCGCTTGAGTTTCCTCTAAGCCCGTACTAAAAAGTTGGATTTGTTTTCAACTGTCCTTCTCCATGTCTGCCTAGGGTAAGTGGATTCCATTGTAAGATTAACTTCGCAGTGGAACTATCTTCGCGGTGTAAGTTCTGGCCAATCTACTCCCACTTTCTCCACCATATATTGAAGTATGACCAGTGCCGGTAATCGGTTCTTGACGTGTAGTTGGTCGTTCGGTGTACAGTTTGATCAGAAGACCCTTAAATTTTTATTATTATTTTTTTTTTATAATTTACGCGCGCCTAAGGGGTTAGATACGCTTTTACTGTTGCCTGGGCGCGGACGGAAAGGTAGAAGGAGGAGAAAAGAAAATTGTTTTGTAGTGGTTTGAAATTCAGGTGTGTTTGGTTTCGATATTTCCTCTCCAGGGGTCCGAATAGGACGGAGAGTTTTTTCTTCACTCACAGTGATTCGAGGTATAATTCACAGTATTTTTTTTCTGTTCTTGAAACTCTATAACAGCCAAATCTACGTGTCAGTGTTATGCCTTCACACGCATAATTTTTCTGTCTGAGTTCCAATTACACAAATGAAAAACTGACTTGCCATGGGCTGGATTACGAGGACACTTAGTTATAAATGTTTGCAGCTCATTTGTGATGATATTGGCGACTTTAAAGGTACTTCGTCCATAAAGTAGAAATGTATCCACGTTTTATCGAAACAGTCTCACAGTTTAGTGCTGAAAACAGTGCTTCTCAATTTGGGATAACATACGGAACGCAGATTTTGGATTGCAAATTTTGCCAACCAAAGCTAATCCGCTGACACCATCTTCTTACGTACTTTTATGACTTGCTGCTGTCCGGCAGTGTTAAGTTGAGCTTAGAACTTTTGCATTTATTTTCAGTCCTACTTTGTTCCCCCTGACACCAAGTTGTGGGACATCTGGTGGAGTTCCAATATTCAATGTGAGACACCACAAAAGGCATATGTTTGAGATGTGATGGAACACAAACTTATCGTACTCCGCTGCAAATTTCGAATTACTCTGGCACCTTGTAGGGGCATGGGCGCATATTAGGCTTATGTTAGCGAATTTCTTGAATGGCGGTGATATCTGCATGATAATTATCCGGATAGACGTGGCCTGTTAAGGGTCTGAACATTCCACGTGCAGTCCTATGGCGGGGTGGACCAGTATAATGCTTTAAATACATAATTTCCGCAATCAACATCCACAATCAGAGTCTTTTTCACTAGCATCGCTCTCATTCACAAAACAGTTGCGTCGTCGAAAGGACCCTCAATATCAATATCAATATTGATAAAAACACCATTTACGTTGGTTGCCCAGGTTGTATCTTGAATACAGAGGATGCATTTGCGGATCAGTTTTGTGCCCATGAAACTCAACTATTCTCTCAAAAGTCTTTAACATGAAGGAAGCCAGTAAGTTTATTCGCCGGTATGCATACTCAGAGTTCTCTTCAGAGTTCCCAGCAGCTGGCTATAACTTCCATAACTGGAATATTCCAATTGCGTCATGCAAATTGTAGCTATGAAAGGAAGAAACCTGCCATTTGCTGGCATCATCACTCACCACAACCGATGACATACACCAGCTACGGCATATTGTGTGACTCAGCTTACAGGCAGCTTAGACCTAATTCTGATGAGGTTACCTGAGAAGTACGTTTCAAGCACAAGATGTAGAGTGTAAGCTTTGGATTTAGTGTGCGTGCCAACAGTTATTCTAAGTATTCCCAGTCCTCGTGATGTGTCCCTTTCGGGGAATTTTCACCAGCCCGCTTGTTTCGATTTTTCGCAAAACTCTTTATAAGAGACACTCTTCGAAATGCGAATCAGTTTTTTATATTATTTTGCTTCGAACTGTAAAGATTCCTGCCTTTGTACAAATTAGTCATAAGTGGCTTTCTGATTCTTTCGGATAAGAAATATCTGGTTGAATCATAGCTGGTATTGTCGAAAGCTCTCTTTGAATAGAGAAAAGCGCAGATTGTGATTTTTGGAGTTGAAATTCTTTAAGAAGTTAGTTTTCCAGGGTTTGTAGAAAGGACCATTAGCTAAAGAATTTAGGAAGCGTTATCACCTGCCAGTATACTTCCATAATGCGGAGCGTACTATGGGCCGTAAATATTCAGTTAATCTTTATTGATACAATGTTTTTTCCAGAATACCGATCGAGATGTAAACCTGCATCAACAGTATCATAATTAAGTAAGACATTTCACAGTCCGTCCTGACACTTAAAATCTTCGTGACTATGTTATGATAAAGTGACAGGTTTTCGTTGTCTGTTTAAATGTGATTCAAAAAAGGCCTGTTGTTATAGCGTTTTTGTTTTCAATAGCTTTTTGAAGATCGAAATTGTGAAAATTCAGATTATTTTTTATTTTATATTATAGATATTTTTTTATTTTTAATTAAAAAACCTTAATAGTTTGACCTAACATTTTACAATTCTTCTTTTTCTTTTTAGGTAAGTGCAGCCGAATTCCTTAATGAAATTGCAAGCTCTTCAACTGGTACACATATTGTGGAAAACACTTTTATTGTAAATTTTATACAATAATTACATTTATATACAGAATAAATTTATTACGTTTATTCAACGATGACAAATTTAAAACAGTTGTTTGATCCAGGAATAGAAGTGATTTTAAAATAAATAATTATTTTTCAAAGCAAAAAATCATATATTATGTATATATATTCTTTCTTTAAGTTTTTGTCCAGTGCACGAAGTAGTTTTTGACTGGTAAAGAGATCCTCAGTTATGGGACAATCGCTATCCTAACTGCTATAAAAAAGACCGAATGTCTTGCTTTCAAGTTTCAAATTGATCTGAAAATTACTATGGCCTTAATGTTATCCTTTATTCTTATACTAGTACACTCTGAACTGACACATTCATTTCATATTTGTAAAAGATCCTGAAGAGGATACTATGTGCCTGTTTTCTGCATTGTCTGTGTCTGCACAGGAAATTGTTGGTTTTAATCGTAAATTACGTCTCATGATTGTATTCGATCCTGCACAGTTTGGTATTGACAGGGTTTAGCATCGACATTTACACATTTGGGATCGACAAATCTCTTCCCCAATGGATTAAAAATTACTACTCGGAACCTACAATTTTAGGTTGTTTTGGTTTCACCAAAAAAATAAACACCCGGAAAATAATTGCTTCTGTACCCAGAACACCAATCTGCTCCCAATACTCGTATAAAATTGTATTAATGATCTCCTGTCTGTTACTTCTAACCCAGTACATACCTTTTCCGATGGCAGTACTCTCTGCTTTGCATGTTTATTCCCGGACTTTTCTGCCGTATAACGGGAACAACAATATACGTACATATATTAAGGTCACTAAAGTCCGATATTAATACCATAACTACTTGGGAACCACCAACAGAGTGTACTATAGTTCGATGCTATTAGGGAAGATTGCTACCTGCTGTCGTTAAAGCCTTAAGCGCCTAATCCTTATCCATAAATGGCATTTGCATTGTCAAAATCAAAAAACTTTCCATTCTCAGTATGTAAGTCAATCACAACCTACATCGGAATCCACATACTCCGTCCGACAAAACTATAGGTAGCGCCAATTTTGCCCAGTTATTTGACACCCTCCCTCAACGACGTAATGTCTCTTGCCAATGGCATTTTAGTCCTTCAAACCTTCAACTGTAACCCATCTCTTTATGAATGGATATCAGCTTATCCTTAACTCCATCTTCAGAACTTAGTCCAAAATATTGTGATTTTTCCCCGGAATTTCCTTCTGAAGCCAATATTTCCTAGTCATTATAACCTGTGAACATTCAAAACCAACGTAACCTCCTCCTTTCGCTTATTATAAAGAAAAGCCTGTACAGTTATTTAAATTTAAAAACAAAATCAGTTTGGTGGTGTGGTGATAGTTGACTCAAATTAATTTAATTGACAATAAGTTTTCGTTGCCTTTAAATTGCTGCGCCAATCATCTCTGCTCTGTGCGATTACGCCAGTTATTATAGTGTTTTAGTCCTGGATTAGTTTTAGGCTGGATTTGTATGCGCTTAAATATTGTGTAGCTTATTGTTCCAAAGAATATGTCTTTCACTTGGATTGGACTACCCTCCTCATCGCCAATGATTTGACATAAGAATTTCCAAGAATTATGACGAGTGACACAAATATCACATACTATAATGTATTCGAGTAGGTTCTAGGTAGTACCGATTTTACTGAGCTCTGTGGCAGTCAATGAGATCCCGCGGGAAGCGGGTTGATAAACGAGTATATAGCGATTCAAAGCTTACGGATAATGATTGAGCAACATCGATGTCCGAGTTTAAGCCGATTTTCGAAAAATATGCTGAATGAAAAATAATTGGATTACTAACGAGGTGACCTAAAGGAGAACGGCCTGTAGAATGGTCCTTAGGGCCATCAATTTATTCAACTCTACAAGCGACACCACGCCGTAACAAAGGATTTTCCTATAAGAGACTTCATTGTGATAAATCAAGAAAGCACATATTTTTTTACGAAAAAAGATTTGATTTTTATTTCAGCCATAGAAGAAGGATTGCCATTGACAATGGAAAACAACATAAGCCATTTTTCGTCACATATAAAAACATTTGCGGTTTTATACTGTGTTTGGTGTGTAAAGTGTGTTAAGTCAGGAAAAGGTAATTTTTCAGGAAACACTGTCAATGTTTGATATGAGCCAAACCGTTCACACTAGAAAGTTTGACCCGTATTTTGGCTTCTATCTATCTGTATACCATTAGGGTTGAAATAATACTAAACAATAGTTGCACAAGCAAAGTCTTAGCTTTTTACGTTCCATGTAAGAAAAATCGCTGTTTAGCCAAATTTATGACTTAACACATTTTGAATACCAGACACAGATATAGTGATTAATATTCAAAAGCCAAAGCTTTACTCTATATAGAAAGATTTCCAGATTTCTAATGATTCGTATATCTTCTATAAGTTTATTAAAGATTTTACAAGATATAATTGAGTAAAAGCTTTTGAAGCATGACGTGCGTATACAATAGAACTATAGTAGTATTGCTACTAAGATTATGAGTGTCATCGATGGGACTTTCTAGGCCTTTGAAGTAATACAATTGTCTTACAGGTAGAATTTTAAGTCTATTGAAAAGCAGAAAGGTGTTTACTAGGCGAGAAGACAACCATAATTTCCTGATGACATATTTGATGAAACTTGAGTTGTTGTTGTTTATGAGCGCAACAGCTTATACCATATTGCAATCTTGATTGAAAAATGCAAAAATAAACTTTTTGAGAATACCAGTAGACCAATACTTTTGGAGCTGATAAAACCTATGCAGTGTTGGTATTTCATATAGAAATGTGATCCGACCAACACAAATTGTGATCGATGACTTACTAAGTACTTACTACTTCAATTTCGAAGTATATAGTTTCACAGGCAATATTTTCTTTGTAGGATGTGCCGCAGCTGCAGTTGAGCGGGCTGAATTTACGGCAGCCAGTTGCATGAAATAGGACCCAAGTATCCGTAGACTCTTTATCGTAGAGTAGCTATGTATTATGTACTTATGTTGTGCAGATCAAAGTCAAAAGATCAAAGATCTCATTATGCTTAATTTCAGTCACTGCTCGTAGATTTAAAAAAATTGCTAAGTCATACGCAAATGAAATACTTAGGATTGAGTTAACATAAATTGAAAATAATATTGGACCAAGGACAGAGCTTTGAGGGATACCGACGTTAATAATCTTGGATCCAATTATAAGATAAGACATAAACTAATCTACCATTAACCCTCGAAAACCTCGAAAACACAGTACAACTTATCTAATAAAATTTTGGGATCAACCATATCAGGGGCTTTAGTTGTGAGAGAAATAATCCAACACGTTATGGCAACTCCAAATATTACATTCACAAATACATTCGGCTAACAGCTAAACACTATCAGAGCTATCATCTGTTAGCTATCCTTTTTGAGTTTTTTATTCTCCTGTGTACTCTTTTCAATGTGCTAGACATCCTCCGCAATAAATATAATAAAGCCTTTTCTTAATCATCGGTGTTTTTATCAAACAACCCAACATTAGTTATGTCTACAAAAAGTCTGGCTCAGCATTTCTTGTTATCGAATCCCTTGCAGATATATTTACAGAGGTCCAAAACAGCATCTTCAGTGCAATGATTTTCACCAAACTGCTAAAGCAGTTGACAACTCACAACTTTTCAAAAATAATTGATATAGGTGAAAGTAAAGAAATCAATCTGTAATTTATTTTGTCTTTTTTGTTAATCCTTGTGATTTAACAAAGAAGGGAAAATTCCTGTAAAAATACCCAAATTGAAAAGGTGAGCCCAAAAATCAACCACGTACAAAGCTATAATTTTTAAATTGAAATTCGAAATACTATCGTCAAACACATGAATTCGAGTTTTCCAGTGCATTAATTGTTTTTAATAACATAAGACCCGAGGTGGGTGTTAGAACAAAGCTGTTATTGGTACCTACCTACGAACTCACTGCCACTTCTCCCAACTTAGCAATACTCGCTATAACAGATACCTCGGCCGAATACAATCTACCGCCAGATTTTCGCCTCTGGGAAAGCGCTTTTATAATTTACGAGCGCCTAAGGGGTTAGATACCCTTTTACTGTTGTCAGGGCGCGGGCGGAAAGATAGAAGTAGGAGAAAGGAAAATTGTTTTTGTAGTGGTTTGAAACTCAGGTGTGTTTGGTTTCTATGTTTGCTCTCCAGGGGTGGGAGTCCGAATAGGACGGAGAGTTTTTCTTCACTCAGAGTGATTCGAGATATAATTCCCAGTATTTTTTTTTTCATTGCTTGAAACTCTTATAACAGCCAAATCTACGTGTCAGTGTTATGCCTTCACACGCAGAATTTTTTTGTCTGAGTTCCAATTACACAATGAAAAACTGATTTGCCATGGGCAGGATTCGAACCTGGACCCTCCGAGTGAGAAGCGTTTGCTACTACCACTACACCACGGCCACCCCATACGTATTTATAGAAAGGGAATCGAATAGTGTAACACGTGACTTTTGCTCTCGCAGGGATCGTAGGAGAGGACACGCAGGAACTCAAACCCAATAAGACGTCGCTTTGTTGGATTCTCTGCCGCGAGTTGTGCTGTTCGAAAACCGCAGCAATACGCTGAACCGGCAACACAACAAAGGTAGTTGTTAAATAAAATATAGGGATAAAGGAAACCCACTTTTTACAAAATTTAGTATTCTATATTTATTTCAAAATTAGTATCCAAATTCAGTACAAAATTAAAAAGTATATTTAGTTCCAAAAATTCGTTCAGATTTACTGTAGACGGTAGACCAGACCGTCGTACTGAAATCAGCTCAAGTGTGATCTTTTTCTTTTCAGTGACAGCGAAATACCAAACCTGAGTGACTTTGGCTTTGATCGTGCTCGGCTTTTATACACTTCTTCAAAGTGAAGAGGTGAGCTTTTCAAGAAAAGCTTTTTTTGTATTAAAGCTCTCTGGCTGTTTATTATTTAAGGGTTGCCAATACAATAAGAAATATATATATTATATTACAAATATTTTACAAAAGTTCATTATTGATAAATAAAGATAAATTTTTCATTTTATAACAAAATTCATTACAATTAGGTTAAGGGTCACAATCTTCTTTTTTATAACAAAATTTTATTGAGTTATGTTGTGTTACAATAGGATATTACCAACCACCGACTCATTGCTAAGTTATTCTGCATTCCCAAGGTCTTTGAGAGCATCATTGCACCGAATCAACATGGATTTCTTAAAGGCAGATCAACCACTACCAATTTTATTGAGTTCGTTTCTGGTACATTGTGTGGCAAGGGAAGGAAGTGAATATGATTACCACTGACGTTAGCATAAAATCGCACATACGAGTACGTTCATTTTTGTCAAACTCAGTGCACTTGGTTCTCAACATGGGCTGATTTTTTGGTTCAAAACTTACTTGAATGTACGCTATTGCGTAGTCTATTTTTGTTCTTGTTTATATAAACTAATTAAAGCCATTTTGGGAGATCTATAAGACAAATACCTGGTCCATTAGTTTCCAAATTTTCTAATTTTCAACCTCTAAAAGATGATCTCAATAGGTTCTTAATATGGTGCCATAAAAACTTCCTTGAGCTTAACATAAAGAAATGCCAAGCCATCTCATACCCCTTAAATCATTCAAAACTTCTTCACCGAACTTACTATATATTAACTCAAGCTGCAGCTTCAGTCACCTCAATCCAGAATTTGGCTGTTATCTATGATACTGAACTCAATTTCCACACCCACATTGAGTCTATAATTCACACAGCTGCATAACTTTGTTATTTACATAGCTTTGTTGAACGGTCGATGGTCCAAAGAGTTCTCTGACCCTTATGTCACAAAATCCTCGTACATAACTTTGCTCTCGAATATGCCAGCGAAGGATAGCCCTTAGTATGAAAACTATATCTTACGTATCCAAGCTGTCCAACGTAAATAGATTTCTACGATTCGCTCTGCTCGGGCTCCCATGGGCTGATCACTACATCCTTCCGCCCTATGATAGCCGACTCGAATTGCTGAGTCTATTATCACTGTGAAGACTCTCTTTATGCCGGTATTCTCTTTATATACCAATTCTTAACCGGTTTCATCGACTATCTCTTACTGCTGGAAGAGATTTTCTTTAATACCAACCCGCAATTAAAATGTTGTTCCTCTTTTTTGTCCGAATAGGTACAGTAATGCGCGAATAGGTGGTACATAGCTGCTAATTATTTTAGTAACTTATTTTACGTTAGAAAATGGACAAACTAAAAGTGATAGTCAGGGTCATCTGACCATTTTTAGAGGCACTGCCTGCTCAAATGTTGCAGGTGGAAAATGGCTTGAATGTGTGGCTGATTTTCGCGTTAATAAAATAACCCATTCTGACCACCTGTCCATACCTGCTGCGATTAACCCAGATATAAAAACCCACGTCCATCCACAGCACCGACAAGGTTATTACCAAAAACTCGTATTCCTTGGAAGCAAAGCTTCGCAGCTATGATAGATATAAAACCATTCTAAACCGTAAAGCTAACACTGTACATAATAATGAAATCCACTCCACACGGGGCGCGAACGTTCTTGTTTCCTGTATTTCTGATGCCGTATAGGTCTTTTCAACCTTGGAGAAGATGTAAGAAAGCAAAGCTACGGTATGACTGGGAATGTGCGGCAGCTAGGAAAAATCGTTTGCAATTATTACTTAAGAGAAACAGCAGCAAGGAGAAGCGAAGAAGGTACCTTCAACACTCGATTATGGAGCTTGCATGAATCAAGGAAAGTCGTTCGTTTTGGAAACTCGCCCGTACCGTCCATGATTCAATTTTCGCATGGACTATTCGAACCGAAGCTTCTGTACTGGCTGCTCATTTTAAGCAATCGACAGTAACTTATGTTCTGTATCATCTAAGACAATTCTCTTCTCGTAAGCTGTAAGAAACACTTTATTTTGTCTTGGTTCAATCTAAGCTGCAATATGGTCTCATTTGCTGGGGAGATACCTATAACAATAAACTAAAGCCCCTACTAGTACATAGTACAAAAACATATTTTAAGAGCACAGATAATAAATAAACTTACCTAGATGTCGCATCCGCATACAAAAAAATGTTGATCTTTTTTTCAATGAGCAAACAACGATGGGCAAACAAAAAGCTTTTCTGCTTCACAAGAAAAAAAAACGGAAAATAAATTTTCTGTGCAAAAGCCCTTTCTTTTGCTTTGCGAAAAGCTTTCACCAACAGCGTAGAGTTTGTGACATACCCACAGCGAAATATATTTTTTATTTTGTTTTGTATTTTCGTATTTTTTCTCCTGGCCAACGACTTTGGCACGGTGAGGAACAGACAGAGCAGAAATATACCCACATATGTATGCATACCTACATATATACATTAAATTAGGGTAGGCTAAGATCAGGAATAATTTTATTGCGATATTGCGATGATGTTAAGAATTTGTAGGTACGCACGGTAAAAAAAATTTAAATAGTAGGTAGGTAGACAATCTGTCTTTTACAAATCCTTGTGGTACTCCTACCCTAATTTAGAGTATGTTTGATGTTTGGTCCTTACATTTTACATAAAAGATCAGGTCTGATAGGTAGCCATAGCCACTCTTTTATTATTTTTTTTTTATGCTCGTTAAGGGGCACACCTACTGTGACAGCCTAAAAAAAGGCGATTTTTGGGAATTTAAAAAAAAAAACTACTGTATCAATTGTTTTAAAATTTTAAGGGTATATTTATACATATTTTAGGAATACACAGTAAAATTTTTGAAGAAAAAAATTAAATATTTTTCCAGATACACGCGATCTCCGACGGCGCTAAAAAAAAAGGTCCTCCACTTCTGCAGTGATTCCGGCCTTCTCTGTGGATGAAATATAAAAAAAAACAATTCTCGTTAAACTAGAAGATATTGTCCGTACAATGACCTACGATCGAAAAAAAAATCAAAAATTGACAAAATGGCGGCGTTTTTTTAAAAAAAAAGTTGAATTTTCGTCGTTTTTGGCCTGCCAAAATTCGATTTTTGATCAGATCAAAGAACTGGTAGGTCATTGTATGCAGAACTATATACAGAATATGCAGAAAAAATTTGATAGAGATCGGATCATTTGTCTCCGAGTTATCACTGCAGCAAATTTGAAAAATGCTGTTTCGAGAAAAACGCGTTTAAAGATAATCAATTCATAATCAATCAAAAAAATCATTTTTTTTTTAAATTTCACACTAGGTGTGCCCCTTAAACAACAGGAAACAAAATCAAGTCTGCTCTTAGTTGCAAACTATTTTTGTCTTTAGACATTTACATAATACATATTATTAGGTGGGGTGAAAAGTAACCTCCTTGGAAATGGAAAAAAAAAATTTTTTAAATGTTTTGTTTTTATTTTATTCAATATAGTCCCCTTTTAGCTTGATACACTTATTCCAGCGATTTTCCAACTTCTTGATCCCGTCCGAAAAGTAATTTCTCGGAAGGTCTGCAAAATACTCCTCCGTGGCGTCGATGATTTCCTCGTGTGAGCTGAATTTTTTATTGATGAGCCATCTTTTCAGGTTTGGGAAGAGATAATAGTCCGGGCGAATACGGTGGATGCGACAGCAATTGGAGCCGTAAGTCATTGATTTTAGCCGTGGTTGCGATGCCTTTGTGCGCCGGCGCATTGTCTTGCAAAAACAAATTTTTTTTCGCTTCATCTGAGGCCGTTTTGCAGCGATTTCGGCCTTCAATCACTCCAATAATGCACACTAATACTCGCTGTTGATGGTTTTACCTTTTTCGATGTAGTCCACGAAGAGTATGCCATGATTATCCCAAAAAACCGACGTCATAACCTTTCCGACCCCTCGAGCCTCCCTCGGCCGCTTCGGAGCACTCCTGCAGGCTTCAATCCATTGCCGGGCACTCATTCTGCTCGCTGGTGTGTAATAGTGGATCCAAGTTTCATCGATAATTAACAATCGACGATTCCGTATCAGCAAGTCCAAACACTTGTAAGGAGTCAGGTCTTGTATGAGTTGGGAAAGAGAGATTAGCAGGACAAACTAATGGATTAGGAGGGGAAAAGGTCTGTTTTTGACAATAGGTAAATTTATTGGATTTGGTACAGTGAGGGGACACAAATAGAACACCACAATTAAACATATTTATTTATTGTTATTTTTATTTTTGTTAAAAGGCTGACGCTACAGGCTCGAAAGCAGAGTGTGAGTGGTCGTGAACATTCTGAATTCGTAAAATAAACCAAGGAGGCCTTTTACAAGAATTGTTCAGACGAGCGTGCCTATTACTCTGATACGTGGTGCAAGGGCCCACTCCCTGAGATACTCCTACTTATTTAAAACCTATAATTAAAAAGATCACAGTCAATGCTTACAGAAAACCTCTCACATTTACCTATCTAACTTATACTAATATCACAGCTAAATTCCTAACCTAAAATAAATAAATAAATAAATAAGTAAAATAAAATATAATAAATAAGTTAATGTAAATGACTAGAAGAAAAGATAAATAAATAAATAAATAAGTCTATATATAAATAAAAATATAAATAAATATAATATAACTAAGTAAAACAAATAAATAAATAAAATAAATAGATAAATAAAATAAATAAATAAATCAAATAAATAAATAAAATACAAATGTGTATAAAAATAATAAATAAATAAATAAATAACAAAACATCCAACAAAACAGGTAGACTGCGTCAAGAATAAGGCCTCTGGAAATTTCGCTCCGTAACGACTTGTTGTCCCATCGGCGGTCTAGATACCGTATTGAGTGGCTTGCAGCACTTGCAGACCTCGCAAGACTTGACGAGATTCTGGACATCGGATACCATACCTGGCCAGAAGTACATCTGCCTCAGGCGAGCAAGAGTCTTGTGAATCCCGCCATGTCCAGTGGCTGGTGCAACATGTGCTGCCGCCACCAAGCTCTCACGCAACTCCCTCGGAATCCAGAGTTTCCAGGATAAGTCGTCCTGTACCGGGTCTCCTGTTCGTATGTCAATTCGCTTATACACAAATCCGTTTGAGACGCATGTGTCGGGAAGTCGGTCCTGGTTTCCTGTTACGATTTTCTTCAACTCCTCATATTCCTCTGACGAAAAATATGGAGAGTTGAGATCAACCTGCAGAATGTCGGATTGGGTACTGATCTCTTCCATGTGGGCGCGTGAGAGAGTATCGGGCACTACGTTTAGGGTACCCTTTCTATGCTCGATCTCGAAGTCGAAGCCCTGAAGTTTGAGGCTCCACCTGGCCAAGCGACCAGACAGATCCTTCTGTGTCATCAACCACTTCAGACTAGCGTGATCGGTTATAATAGTAAAGGGTAAGCCCTCAACATAGGCTCTAAACTTCTTCACTGACAAGACGGCCGCATAGCATTCAAGCTCTGTGACGCTATAATTCCGTTGCGCAGAATTTAGCTTCTGAGACATGAATGCTATCGGTCGTTCGTTTTTCTCTTCGTCCACCTGGAATAGCACACTACCCACTCCAGTCGTCGAAGCGTCGCACTGTATGTAGAATCGTCTCTTAAAGTCCGGATTTGAGAGTATGGGTGCGGACACCAAAGTCGCCTTAAGCTTGTTGAACGCGTTCAGCGCGTCTTCCGTCAAAGTAAAAGTATGTCCTTTCTTAAGGCAGTCCGTCATAGGCGCGGATAGTCCGGAGAAGTTTGGAATAAACCGCCTATACCACCCTGTCATTCCTAGAAACCGACGGAGTTGCTTAGGAGTCTTCGGTACCGGAAATTTCTCTACCGCCGACACCTTGTCCGGGTCTGTCTTAAGACTGCCATCGCCAACTATGTATCCCAGATACTTTATTTCGCGATAGCAAAATTTGCTTTTTTCGACATTGATCGTCAATCCTGCTTCCCTCAAACACCTGGCCACCTCGGATAGTAGTTTGGCATGAGATTCAAAATCTGGAGAACAAAGCAAGAGGTCATCGAGGTAGACAAAGACATTCTCCTTCAACCGATGGGGAATGACCTTGTCCATTAGCTGACACATTCTCTGGGCAGCATTACACAGCCCGAACGGCATGACCGTGAACTGGTAAAGTGGCCGCCCCGGGACTGTGAAAGCTGTCTTCTCCCTTGATTTGGCCTCCAGAGGAATCTGCCAAAACGCGTCTTTTAAATCAATACCGGAGATGTACCTGGTATCTTGGAGGCGACTTAGTAAGCCGTCGATGTGAGGAAGAGGGTAGGCATACTTTTTGGTCACGGCGTTGACCTTCCGTGAATCTAGGCATAGACGATTCTTCCCCGGTTTTCTCACCAAGACTACTGGCGAACTCCAAGCACTACTGCTTTCTTCAATTACCCCTAGTTCAACCATTCGATCCAGCTCGTCATATAAGAGTTTTTGTATCGCTGGCGAAATGGGGTAATGTCGTTGTTTGATAGGAGCTTGGTGGTCGTCTACCTCAATCACATGCTCTAGAAGCTTCGTCTTGCCTAACCCCAGGATTGCGAACGACGGAAAAAGTTGTTTCACCCTCTCCAACTGCTCGGTTTGTGATTGGGTGAGCGCTTGGATTGGGGAATCGTTTCCGGTCGGCGATGGCAAGTCTAGTCCCGATATAATGTTAGGAGCGACCGCGAAGCTCTTCCAAAAGTCTACCCCTAAATATAGTGATTGTTGTAAATTCGGGACCACGAATATTTCTAGGTCCCTCGTTTTGCCATGCCATGATACAGGGGACGTAAACCGTCCAAGTATTTTCTGATGGTTGCCATCAGCTGTCCGTATATCGGTCGTCATGTTTGTCAGGGTAATGTTATGTCTCTTCAAAAAGTCAAACGCCCCTTTTCCCAAGCAGGTTATGGACGCACCACTGTCTAGCAGACCGAGGACATCCTCTCCCGCGATATTCACTTGGGCGAACGGTCTGTTGTCATGTCGTGTTGTTATCACCGTTTCGAGTATTCTCTTTAGTCGTCGTCTTTTTATTGCACATTTCTCCCTTAGCCTATGTATTTTTTTATATTTTCTAGTATTCTCCACAGGCACTGTCACTTCTTCTCCGAAAATCCGCTTCCTCGCTTCGTTGTACTCCACTATTCGTTGGTGGAGAGTCTTCCGTTGAGGAGGATCGGGACACGTCTGTGCTCTAGGTGTCGTTGGGTCACGCTGCAGGATGCTTACTGGCTGGGTTTGTCGAGGTTCGCCGGGGTTGTGGTCGGTTTCGACGGATGACCCCCGGCATTCCCGCCGATCTGCAGGTTTCCCTGACACTTAGTGCAGTGGAAATTGATGTTCCCTTGCCCACAACTGAAGCAAGTCAACGTATGGAATCCGGAAGGACAATCCTGTGGATTCGTCAAATTTATCGTCGGCTCAGTTTTGTAGACGTTCGTTCTTTCTTTTGTTGGTCGGTCAGGTTTAGTGTAGTTGTTGGGTCTACTTGTCCGTTGATTTTGTAGAGCCGCTACCTCAAAGTCGTCATTGTCCGAAAAATCTTGCGGAGGTTCGTGTAAAGTTGCTCGTCTATGAGTATGTAGTTCGTCGATCTCCGTCACGTGACGTTTGTATCGTTGGTCCCTAGTTGTTAAGTATTTCTCTGCTCTTCTACACTCATCGCGCAGGTCTTGTATACTCCGTATGGAGCACCCGAAGATGAGTGTAGCGACACGGTCTTTAATGTTGTGTCGCAGTATGTCTACCAGGTCCAGTTCGTGCGGTCGGTTGGTCATATGGATTGTCATCGACCGTATGTCGGCGTAAAAGTCGTCGAATGTCTCATGAGGCAATTGTTTCCTATCCATGATGGACCTAAGAATTTCGTGGTCCCGTCGTCCGTCTCTAAATTGTTTGATCAGCTCAGCTTTAAGATCGCGGTAACTGAGCTGCTCATCCCCCCCGATTTCCTCTAGGTATTCCCAGTACCATCTTTCAGCCGGGCCTGAAACTAGGTGATGGAACTGGGCTAGCAGCTGATCAGAAGACACCCCATTCTTCTTTTTAAGAGTTTCGATACGGAAGACGAAACTCTCTACCGACATCGTTTTGGATGTGCCGTCAAATTTGATACCCCACTTGTGGATCGCCGTATCTGCCCTCCGAGCATCATCGCGACGGTAGTATCCAGGTGTGTCCTGGTACCTGTCCGTCTCTGTCGGGTGATTATTTCGTCGTGGTCTGTTGGTGTAAGTTATGTTATCGTATGGAGGCGATTCCGGTCTGTCTTGTCGGTCCCTAGTATTGTTTAGGCGTCTGTTAGTCGTCGTCATGTTGCCCTTGGAAGATGAGGCAACTGAAAGCTTGAGACAGCTTATCTTTTCGCTCATGATGGCAATGCTCTTTTCGAACGTTGCCATCATTGCGGTCATCCTGTCGTCGAGCTTCGACATTACGTTGTCCTCTTCTCTTTCCATCTTCCTGGGGTAGGCGTTTTGTGGTCTGTATGTCCTTTGGCTGTCCTCAGGTTGTTTCTGTCTACGTACGTTGTAGTCTTCGTCTTCGTACATTGTTCTGCGCCTCCCTCCTGGTCGTCTCTCACTATGTTCGTCGTATGCTTCGTACTGTCCAGTGTAAGTTTCGTAGGCGTCTTGGCGTTTCATCGGTACTCGTTTGCTTGTCGATGCTCGTGTTTGTCGATGCTCGAAGTTCTCATCTTCCGAGGTATGAGAGCCAGATTCTTCTCCGGGAATTTCCGGAATCCCTGTCAACACAGGAACCGCATTGTGGGTTGTTGGTTCTGCGGCTTCATTTGTGTTTTGACGATCTGGACTAAATCGCAGAAAATCGTGCGAGATCGTCGTGAGGTCCAGGACATCCGCTCCGGGTTCGGCATTTGCTTTGGGCCGCGTGTGTCGGTGCTTACCCATCCTAAACACATCGTTCCTCCATGGAGATTGTGTTGCGACTCCTAGAAGGCTGCTATCTGAGCAGTCTCTTGGAGCTCTCCGCTCATCCTCAAAACCGAAACCTCCAGCAGCTACATCGCCCGAAGAAGTGTCCCTAGGGACTGCCCCTGTCTCGTTATTCATAACGCAAAAAAACACAAGGTCTTACCTTTTCCTTTTTTTTTTAAAAAAAAAAGTATATACTCGTATATGTATGTATTGAAGTTAATAGTTTTCGTAAAAAAAAGGATGTGTTGTAATTCAAAAAAAAAAAAAAAATTTTTTTTTTAAAAATGCTAAAAAAAATTCAAAATATGTAAAAAAAGATATCTAATAGGAATTAAAAACAGGAAATATATATAATAAGCTAATAAAAAAGGCTAATAAAAAAATATATATATAAATAATTTTGAAAAGGAAAGAATTTTTTTTTTTTTTAATGACTGCACATCCTTTTTTTTACGAAAAATATTAACTTCAATACATACATATACGAGTATATAGCTCAGTCGGTAGAGCATGAGACTCTTAATCTCAGGGTCGTGGGTTCGGGCCCCACGTTGGGCGCCATTGTAAGGAGTCAGTTGGCCACGGAGGCATCCATGATGCAGGAGTAGTTGGCAGTGGCACGCTCGCGGTTGCTCGGCTCTAGCTCGTCGGATTGGGTTGGTTCTTGCCACTACCCCGTACATCGCAACTCAACTTACCTTTTTGTTTCGTGCCGAATTGAAAAAAAAGAAAACAGGGATAGCCTGGAGAAAGCTACGTTACTTTACGGACGGACTTAAAAGATAGGAGGAGAGAAAGATGATAGAAGAAAGAGGAAATGAAACAGCAAGATCACTTCTGTGTGCCATCACCACTGTGCAAGACCGGGATTTTCGCGCTTACAACTAACTAATCCTACACTAAACTAATCCCTAACTACCGAACTTAATTAACGACTTATAACTAAACCTAAAACTAACTTAACCCTACGTATCCTACACCGAATAGTGAGTCCCAGTATCACACAGCGATGACAGCTCGTTACGACCTGAAATAAGCCGGGTGTTGTTGGCTGAGGATGGCCAACCCACCCGTATCGCACTTGGATGCGACCAATTGCTACCATTCTGGCCAGATCTGTGAATGGTAGCCCCTAAACGAAGTTCCTCCCAGTCGCCACCTGAAAAAAAAAATCAGCGGAAGTCAGTCCCGTCATGTCGTCATCGTTTGTGCGTCATGTCTAGTCCCAATCGCCCCATCGAAGGACGGTCGGTTCGCCCATCCACACACCACTTGCGACGACGGTTTTACTCCATTTTTAAAAAAAAATTAAATTAAAGTAAATATTTTGCGTATGAAAAAAAAAATTGTAATTCAAAAAAAAAAAAAAATCAACAAAAAAAATGTAAAGAAAGAATATCTAATAAAAATGAAAAAAAAGGAAATATATATATATATAATATAAAAGATAAAAATAAAAAAAATTTATATAAATACTTTCGAAATAAAAGAATTTTTAAATGGCTGTTGGTGATTGTTAGAATTTTATAAATCGCGTTGGTGTGTGGAATTTGGGAACCGATTTTCCAGTCACTGTCGATGGGTACTAGAGTCGGTCCAAGTATAGTACGTAATGTAACGTTTCGTCACGTATAGTGGTGACTGGTATTTCAGTGTCGTAACGAGTGCTGAAGCATAACCCTTATCTTCCCTCCACACTGGGTATATGGCTGAACCACATCCCAGGCTGGCAGAGAATGTCCAGGTTATACTTCAACACGACTAGAAGTTCGTGATCTCAAGCCCACGCCTCACGATAAGTCACCCTAAGGCTAACTGTATCGGACAGCAGTCAGCTTATCGACCTCTCACTTCTAGTCCGCCTTTGGATCCTTTACAGACTTCCGGTTACCTCACTAAGTCCCTTGGCTTCTCGCCTGGAGACCGGACAGCCACCGTTGATCTGCTCAGAAACCAAAAGCATAATCAGACTGTGATCTTGGAGAAATAAAAGATAGATAAGAAAGTAAAATGTTGGAAAAGAAAAAAACTAGCGGACTAGCCGTATACGTTGGGCGCCATTGTAAGGAGTCAGGTCTTGTATGAGTTGGGAAAGAGAGATTAGCAGGACAAACTAATGGATTAGGAGGGGAAAAGGTCTGTTTTTGACAATGGGTAAATTTATTGGATTTGGTACAGTGAGGGGACACAAATAGAACACCACAATTAAACATATTTATTTATTGTTATTTTTATTTTTGTTAAAAGGCTGACGCTACACACTCTTTCGAAGTGCTCTCGCGTTCGTCTTTTTGGTCAGGAGTGAGCATACATGGCACTCAGGGGCAGAATAACATTTTCATATGCAGAATGTTGCCCTAAATATGGCGTGTGCGCTCAGTACTAATATTTGTGGTATCTGTTACCTCGCGCACCTTCACTTTCCGGTCAGACAACACCATTTCATGTATTTGTTTGACATTGTCCTCTGTAACCGCATCGGAGGGCCTGCCGCTGCGGACTTGATCAGTAGTGGAGTTGCTGCCACCACGAAACTCTCGAAACCAATATTTGACGGTGTAATCTGACGGAGCATTAGCCCCATAATATTTATCCAACTTTTCTTTTGTTTCCTTCGCCGTTTTGCTTCTCAAAAAATAATGTTTTATGAGAGAACGAAAATCGTTTTTGTCCATACTCAACATGATGCCAAACACGACAACAACAATCAGCTGGCAAAACAAAACTAAAGACAGTATCGCACTGAAATTTGGCATGTCTGCCTAAATATGAACGGACTTCAAGGTACCATAACCCTTTTTGCAGTAGCAGCGCATTCTGGCGGTCTAGGAGATTACTTTTCACTCCACCTAGTAGAAGTATGATTTTTTAGCTATTCACAGTGCCTTAACCAAAGTGGTTTCCAGGGAACACGAACGCGGACCTGGCAGAATCTTGACCTCCACCTCCCCCCATACCACACCGCCTCATTAATTTTTTTTTTTCAAATATTCATACGTTATGTACATATGTAAATATTTATTTTAGTTTACATATTCATTAAATTTTGCAACTTTTTTGTCTTTTATTTTGGATTCCTTTTCTTGTTTATGCTCTTGCCAATAAACCACTTATAATTTGTCCAAAGCAGAACTACCACAAGGAAATTGACTGTATCGATTTTGTGCGAATAACATTTATTTGTCATTTCAAACCAAGCTGGATAGTGGAAATTTGTTTTTGAGATACATTGATAGTTTTATTTTGTCTAAGATTAGATGCAAATGGACATTTCTGAAAGCAAGTGGTAAATACTTGTATATGAAGTTGACATATATTAAAGTACTTGTCTGATGGCCAGACAACTACATATTGGATTTTCATTCGAGTGTTCATATTCTTTCAATTCAATATCAATATTTCCATGAGATTGAAATTGTTTTTGATCTTTGTCATTTCCTTGGCACAGTTCTCACAAACTGCATACATTTTTTTAAGTGTTTAAAAAAAAAAACAACAGTAACCTGCAAAATACCTTGTGGCTATGTCATTAATTTCTGTCATTTTTATTGAAATCGTGTCTTCATCTGGTAATTCTATCGCTAGAAGTTCGGATTCACAATATTTGGCTACATCGAATATGTTTTCATTTTTCTCTTGCTCTTGTATTAGGAAAATCTCTGTTTTATTTTCAGTATCCAACACAGCACTCCAATCTAACCGTAAATATTCAGAATCTTTATCTTCTCAATTAGAAAATTTTGACTTAAACAAAATTTTTAAATTGGCCAGTAATGAGCTTGTTAACATATATATAATGTAATTCACAGTAATCATTGAATAATTCTTTTTTTATCATTAAAATACTTTCAATTGTCATAATCAGGCCCAGCAGGAGGGTTCAAATTTTTCATTGATTGACTGAATTTGTTCTAAATATGATTGCATTTCTTTTAGAAATCCCATATTTGAGTCATTTCGAATAAGTTCAGGTCTTCCATTCAATAAATCAAATATTTTCTTGATTTTATTTATAAATTTTGCTGTTGGTTGCGCAAACTATGCAATTTTCTCTGGAAATTTATTGAAGCGCTGTAATGCATTAATTGCGCAAGCCACGGATCTGCTAAGTGCTTGTGCCGCTAGTTTCACATTCTTTTTTTGAAATTCTGTGGGATCTATATGAGCATATTTTAGTTTATTTACCACATTTTTGTGGTATTATTTCTTTCTGTATTATAGATTTTCTCGATTATTTTCCAGCTTACAACTCCATCCAGAGTTTGTAAGTCTGATCTTAAAAGATTGTTTCTTACACTTTGGATTAAATGTGGCACATCATACATTCCTTGCACTTTCTTTTCTTTATAAAGAAAAGAACTGTTTTCCTCATCCAGCTTTAATTTATTGAAAAGGCTTCGATTCGTAGGGCCTTGATCACAGCAAATGCCTCTTACGTTTAGTCCCAGATTTCTACACACGAGGGGCGTTCAACATATTCTCGGTATCGGGGTGAAGCTGTGGTTGTATTTATAAATTGACTTATTTTTCAAGTAATACTATTATTTTAGTGCATTCATGTAAAATTTCATATAAATGTGATTATTAATTCGCGTTTTATCTCTAGTTAAACAGAATCATAATGGCAACTGAGACGATGATGGTGAAAATTGAGCATCGCGCTGTAATTAAATTTCTCACTAAGCAAGGAAAAAGTCAAAAAACTATTCATGAAGAGATAGTGGCTGTTTACCAGGGTTCCGCACCTTCATTATGAACTGTGCAAAAGTGGTCAAGTGAGTTCAAGAAAGAGCATTGAAGACGACCCCCGCTCCGGCGCCCCGGCTGCTGCTTGTTCGGGAGAAAGCATCAAAGAAGTCGAAAAACTTGTTCTTGAGGATGCCCGAATAAAGGTGAAAATGATGGCAGAGATCACCAAGCTTTCAATTGGTACCATTCACACCATTCTTCATGACCATCTTAACCTTTCAAAGGTCAGTGAAAGGTGGGTGTTACGAATGCTCACAGCGCCTCAGAAAAAAGTGAGAATCGCATGCTGTAGAGAGCTTTTGGAGATGTGTAGTGAGAACGCGGACGGTGTTATGGATCGAATTGTTACTGGGGACGAAACATGGGTCCACCACTATGAC
Source organism: Volucella bombylans (assembly GCA_949129095.1). Classification (NCBI taxonomy): domain Eukaryota; kingdom Metazoa; phylum Arthropoda; class Insecta; order Diptera; family Syrphidae; genus Volucella; species Volucella bombylans. The sequence goes on from OX422143.1 coordinate 137,377,963, forward strand.
CCTGAAAGCAAACAAGAGTCCATGCAGTGGCATAAAAAGGGAACAGACCCCCCGAAGAAGTTCAAAGTCACTCCGTCTGCCGGGAAGCTCATGGCCACAGTTTTTTGGGACTCAAAGGGAATCTTGCTCATTGAGTACAAAAAACAGGTGAAACAATCAACGCCACATCCTACGCTTCCACTTTGCATAATTTGCGGGAGGAAATTAAAAAGAAAAGACGGGGTAAACTCGCAGCGGGTGTGTTGCTTCTTCATGACAACGCTCCTGTTCACACGGCGCGAGTTTCCAAGGCTGCTGCGCGAGATTGTGGTTTCGAAGAAATCCAACACCCACCCTATAGTCCAGACCTTGCCCCTAGTGATTATTTCCTGTTTCCGGATTTGAAAAAAATGTCTTCGTGCAAAAAGATTTTCGGATGATGAAGAACTCAAGTCGGCAATAAATGGGTATTTTGCAGAGAAAGAGGAAATTTATTTTTTTGAATGTTTAAAAAAGCTTATCTCAAGATGTAACAAATGCATTAATGTTAGGGGAGATTATATTGAAAAATAAAAACAATTTAAATTGAATTCGCATTTCTTTCATATCGATACCGAGAATATATTGAACGCCCCTCGTATGTCAATACAGTTGTATACTTCAATTCCGAGCTGCTTTGTTGTTACCTACTATATATTGCTTGGACAGATCACATGATAAAGCACTTGATTTTTTTTAACACATATACCACGAATCATGAACATGCAAACTGACTTCGCACACAAATCTAATCTCTGATTTGCTCCATAATCAACGAAACCCTCGATTATGTATTTATATTTGTTGTACTTACTCGTATGTTAAATTCGCCTGGACACTCATCTCATCGAATATTAAAATGACTTTTTTGTCTTTTGGTTCCAATGTTAAAACATTTTTTTGTATTTCCTCAAAAACATTTTCGTTTAGACAAGGAGATAAACTTTAAAGTTTTATCCATCTATGCAATGAAGCTGGGTGTGGCAAGTGCAATTGCAGCTAATCGCGAAGAAAATTATATCCAGACGTCGAGCAGATCCAAAGGTTCCCGGAATTTATTCAGAAATTTAAAAATACAAATTTATTCATCTAAATCTACGAGTATATTGTCCCCTTCAAAGTAGACCCCATCGGCTGCAATACACTTATGCCAGCGCTTGATCCAATCCTCGAAACATTTTTTATATTCGATTTTCGGTATGTCCATCAGTGCTTCCTGCGATTTTTCCATTACTTCCTTTCGGCTGCTGAAACGCGTTCCCAGTAGTGGTTTTTTTAGCTCGATTGAACAGAAAGAAGTCATAGGGAGCCAAATCAGGTGAATTCGGTGGCTGTTGGATGGTATTTGTTGCATTTTTCGTCAAAAAATTACGAATAATAATGGCACTGTGCAACGGTGCGTTATCATGGTGCAAAATTCACGAGTTTTCTGTCCACAATTCTGGTCTCTTTCGGCGAATTGCTTTACGTAGACGTCTCATAACGCCCAAGTAATACACTTTGTTTACTGTCTGGCCTTCTGGCAAAAATTCATGATGCACTACACCGTTGCAATCCATGAAAACCGTGAGCATTGCCTTCTTTTTTGACTGAAAACGACGTGGTTTTTTTGGTCTCGGCTCATTTGGTGAACGCCATTCACTTGCCTGATGTCTGTATTGCGTGTCGTACTCATATACCCACGCCTCGTCTCCAGTAATGATTCTTTTGATGAATGTGGGATCGGATTCAGCCTCACAAATCATCTCTTTTGCGACGGCAACACGGTCTTTTTTTTGTATGAAACTGAGGTCTTTTCGCACCAAATCATTAACCAAAATGTCTTGGACGGATCCATAGGCAATGTTCAAGTCCTCCGCTATCTCTCTGATGGTTAATTTGCGGTTATTGACCAACATTTCTTTACTCCATCAATGTTTTCGTCGGCTTTCGATGTCGATGGTCTGCCACTGCGTTCATCATCTTCGATTGACTCACGACCACTTTTAAACCGCTCGTGCCCCTGGTAAACGACCATTTTCTTTAGAGAAGCGCACCATTAAATCCGTCTTTTACGCAAAATTTAATACAAGTTCGTTATTGCAAATGTAAATCCATTTCTAGAATTATAAAAAATCACAAACACACACAAAGATAGATGTCCTCTTGGCTACGTTACTTTTGCAAATGTCAAGCTATAATGCTAAGATTTAGAGAGAATGTCAACAACAGATTTACCAACTTAACAAAAAAAACAGAACTCAAATCGGAACAATGGGAGCGCCACACGGTGGTTAATCCGGGAACATAGCCGTACATCAGGTATAATAGTGTGGGGAGCTATTACCTACTGTGTCGAATTGAAGTTTTTGTCCACAACAATGAACGGAAAAAACTACAAATGTTTGCTGGAACGGTCATTTCCAAAAGTGAAAAAAACTTTCGGTTCCCTGACTTGGATATTCCAACAAGACAATGCCTCCATCCACACTTCCAGGGTTGTTAGAACTTGGATTCAATCAGAAAACGTGGAACTTTTCCATGGCCGCCCTATTCACCGGACTTAAACATAATCGAAAATGTTTGGGCAAGTGTATGAAGGCGGCAGACAATTTAAAGACAAGGACACTTTAATCGAAGCTATTCGTGATGCGTGAGCCAAAATTTCTCTGGATTATTTAAAAAAAAACTGTATGATTCTATTCCAAACCGTCTTATAGAGATCGTATCGAAAAACGGCGGGCATACTCATTATTAATGTAGGAAAACGTAATAAATAAATGTTTTAAAACCATAAAATGTAAACATTTTATTAATTTTTTCCTTTCTTTCGAAGATTTTGCATGTGGCCTCATCCTAGTGGCGCATCTTTTCATATGCTTTTCAAGTACTTTATTGTTTGATCTTGGGAAATTCCAAAGGTCGTTTCTTATTCACCCTTTAATTTTATGACTTCCTATTGAGAAAATATGTATTGCGTTGTTTAATAAGTTCTGCGGTTCTTTTTGGTTAAAGTTAAATACACATTTTTTGTTTAAATTAATTAATTAATTTAAAAATTAATCAAATATTGTCCATTCTAATCTATTACATTCTTCCAACGTTCTGAAAGAGACATTATTCTTCTTTTGTAAAAATCAGTAAACTTTTGGCCAAAAAAGTTTTCCAGATGCGAGGACATCCTCCTCGGAATTAAATTGCCTTCCGTCCAAATCGTTTTGGAGAGAGCGGAATAGGTGGTAGTCAGACGGCGCAAGTACTGGAGAGTACGGTGGGTGCTGCATTACTTCCCAGCCAAAGGCATTCAGCTTTTCATTTGTCACAAAAGCTGTGTGTGGTCTGGCATTATCATGGTGGAAAACAACGCCCTTCATGTTCACTAACTCTGAACGTTTGCCTTCCACTGCTTGCTTCAAACTGTCGAGCTGAGGGCAATATTTGATAGCATTTATCTCATTGCGTGGAAGCAACTCGAAGTATAGGACAGCTCACGAATCCCACCAAATGCTCAACATGAATTTTTTGGGATGCAAATCTTGCTTACCAACCGATTGCGGTGTTTCACCAGGAGCGCACCATGATCTCTTACGTCGAATGTTGTTGTAAACCACCCATTTCTCGTCTCCCGTAACCACTCTTTTCAAAAAAGTATCCAACGGGTTCCACCTCAACAAAGACTTACAGATCATTATGTGATCCATACGGTTTTTTTCACTGAGTTCGTAAGGAACCCAAACATCCATTTTTTTCGACATTCCAAGCCTTTTCAGTCTCTGTGAAATGGTTGTATGGGCAATGCTAAGCCTCTGACGGATCTCTCGTGTCGTCAAATGTCTGTCAACGCTAACTGCAGCTAAGATTTGATCGTCGTCTGTGGTGGATGGACGTCCAGAACGAGCAGCATCAGCAAGGTCTGTATTGCCGGAACGAAAGTGTGTAAGCCAGCGCTGACAAGTGTCAGCGTTAACTGCCGAATCTCCATACACCCTACAAATCTCACGTTGCGCCTCTGTCGCTTTGACACTTTTTTTATCTTCCATTTTGTAAAAAAAATTTGAGCACTTAAAACACCGATCAAAACAAATTCTCGTAATAATTTAAAGAATAATCCTCTCTATTGGAAAAAAAACACAGAGATTTTCTGAAGCGATATACGCCATATCCAAGAAAAAAACCGCAGAACATATTGAACAACCCAATACGTTCGCAGGTAGTAAAAGTTTCCGGGTACAAAATTACCAACCGGTATAAAGAGCGAAAATCGATTGCAAAATTTATGACCTTATCCTAGTGATCGCCAGTGTAAATTGGCAAATCCACCTTTCTTCTTAGCTAAATTGTCGTTTGCCTTGTGATAAAATGAGTTTGCAAACTGTTTTCGAATTTTTATTTATATCCTGTAAGAAATTTATTTTTTTCTTCTATTGTTTGCTTTTGATATTCTCTAAGTTGAGCTTTATATTTTTTTAGCCTGCGGGCTGCGGGCTGTATTTTAGACCTTTTTTAGCTCTCTCTTTGAGCATTTTGTTAATTTTTCAGTCTACTTATTTGTTGAATATAAAATAATTGCTTTTTTGTGTTCGCTTCGCATTTCTTGCATACAGATTCTATGGAATCTATAGATCTGTTGCAGTCTATAAGTGCTGAAACTTAATTTAGTTCATCAATGGAGATACCGGTACTCGTTTGCACTTTTAATCTTTTGCGATTAGAGTGGTTTATTTTGGCTTTCTTAGGATCAAAAACAAGTTCATTGTCATTAGATTCCAAATATATTTCCCTCCTTTTCATAAAATGTGTAGGAACAGCTTCGTGTTATTCTTCTCAAAAAAATTCAAATCGAAATATTTACTACAAATGTATGGCCGTTTATGATTTTCAACATTATCACGGGATTCTTCTGCCTGTGCTAGCCAGTCATTATATTATTTCTTAGTTCCCTTTTTAGGAAATCTAAGCATTTTCAGTCGTTTAGCATGGTAAGCTGTGAAACTCCACCAAACGAGCTTATAACCAAATAAAAAATATTTACCTTAAAAATCTGCCTAATTATGGAATAAAATATCTCACTTTTATAGTAAATTCTTGCCTTAAAATGCAGTACTTTCCAGATGAATGGAAACATGTGAAAGAAATTCCAATACCAAAAGCAGGCAAACCTTTAGATAGAGCAGAAAGCTATAGGTCAATAAGTTTACTAAGCTCTGTAATTAAAATTTATGAAAAAATCTTAAAGGAGAAGCTTATTAAAATAATTAATGACCAACGCATATACCCTGATGAACAGTTTGGTTTTAGACGAAACCACGGAACTACGCACCAAATTCTCAGGATATGCAATTTCATTAAAAGAAACCGTGAAATAGGTAGACCCACAGGTATGATCATACTGAATATTGAAAAAGCATTTGATTCTGTGTGGCACAAAGGTCTCATATACAAAATGTTAAACTTAAACTTTCCTCCTTTCCTCTCTAAAATCGTTCAAAGTGTACCCTAGGGCTCTGTTTTTGGACCAGTGCTTTACAATTTATACACGGCAGATTTCCCATACCTTCCAGATTGCAATGCAGCAATATACGCTGATGATACGGCAATATTTTCGTCACATGAAGTTGGTCTCAGTATTGAGACGAATCTTAAAAATGCGGCTAAAATATTGCAAGATTATTACACTAAGTGGAAAATTAAACTTAACGAGGAAAAAATCCAAGCAATCTTTTTTACCAGAAAAAGAAAACCTTGTTTTTTTCCGACTAACCAGTTAACTATTGGCGGGCACCCCATAACCAGGGAACCATCTGTAAAATATCTGGGCATTTATCTTGACAAGAAACTGACTTTTCAAGAGCATAACATTAAAACAATTAAAAAAATAAATATTGCCATTAAATTGTTGTACCCATTTATAGACAGAAGATCATTGCTTTCGAATGAAAATAAATTATTAATATACAAAACTGTTTTCCAAGCAATTCTTTTGTACGGATGCCAAGTCTGGGGTAAATGTGCAACGTGTCATAAAAAAAATTGCAAATAACTCAGAACAAAATTTTAAAAATTATGTTAAACCTACCCTGGCATCATTCCACATCAGACCTTCATCGAGTAGCTAATGTTGAATTGATCTCCAATAGAATACATAAACTTAACGAATCATTTAGGATCAGATGCGACATTCCTGAGAATCCTCTCATTAATCAATTATGTATAGATTAAAGTGCGTGATTCTTATATTTTTTTTTTGGCAACAATTTAATAACTGTTAATATTACTTAAATTCTTTATCTAGTTGTGTTTTTTTTTCTCTTTTTTGAGTTAATATGGCTTTTTGGTAATTAATTACTCGTACTTATATCGTTAAGATTTTTATTAACTTTTATGTAAATATATATATATATATTTTTTTTTTACTAATTATTAAAATTTGGGTTTTTAATCGTTTTTCCCCAAGAATATCATATTTGTACCTTTTTGTTTTTCTTAAATTTGTACACAATTCTTCAGTAGAAAGATATTCTATTTTATACTGTATATTGTACTGAAATCTCTGTAAATTGTGCGATAACAAGCTGTAATTTTTTTTTTTTTTTGTAAACGAAATAAAAATAATAAAAATAAAAATAAGCATTTTCCTTTCTGGAATTGGGCAGTTCTTGCATTCCAGCATACAATAACCCCCTTAAGTCGACTTCTTTTCGCAACTTTTTTGTATTTTTAAGTACCAAAGTGCCTAATCAACCTGAATTAAACTTAAATAATATATTTTACCTTTCCTAGATTAACTCTTCAAAATTTTTACTGGACACACACAGTAAAATATCACTTTTCACTTCGAAAAAATACAATTTGTAGCACAGCTATTATTTTATTATTTTGTTATAAATAAATTATTAATTGTTTTGTGAATTATTTAACATTATTTCAGTTTTAATTAACATTTAAATTTATGTACCAAATAAAAAATAATGATGTGACAACATTTAAATTTATGTACCAAACAAAATATAATGATGTGGCAACTCTCAACTTTTATTTGTGTCGCATCATATAATTCACACTCACTTCAAGTACCAAATTACTCTAATAGAAGAATAAAATTTTATTATATTGTGAAAAATCCACGTAAACCGTTGTTAGTGTTTTATTTAGAGAACAGCTTTTACAAGTTTACGCTCCGATTAAAAGGAATCACTCATACGTTTCGACCAAGACTTGGCCTTTCGTAAGTGATTGGAGGTTTAAGTTTATTCGTGTGTCTTCGACCAAGTTTTGGTCTTTTCACATAAATCAAAACCAATTTTCACAAGTTTCATCGAGAGGACGAATTTTCCCTCTACAATTGACGCCCAACGTGAGGCTCGAGTTCCCCACGGATTTATCGGCAATTCACGCAAGTCAGTGAAACCGATAACGCGAGTCAGTGAAACCGATAACGTGAGTCGCGGTCGCGGGTAAACGGATATTCCGTTTTGGCGTTTAGGCAAGCCTCAGCACAGGAGATAGCACCAGCAGCAGCAGTAAGACCTCTGATAGGCAAGGCTCTGTTGGAACGTACGTGGAAGAGCAAGAAGACCTACTAAGCAGCAGTAAGACCTCTGACAAGCAAGGCTCGGGGGGTAGATCAAGAAGACTGGAGGGAATGTTTGACGGTCCAGCGGCAAATACAAGAACAGGTACTACCAGCAGGATGACGACCAACGAACAAGCAAATACAACGGACATGGAACACCGTATTCCCGAAGGAACCCAGCGGTTTAAAGAGACGTTGTGCGATTGCACGGAGCGGTTTAATGGCGAATTTGACGCCCAACGTTTCGAAAATTTTATAACGAACGTTGAAATTTTTAAAAGGGTTCGCCGCATCACCGATGAAGATGCATTGATAGAGCTTCCCTTGCTTCTAAAGAATGAAGCAGCGACATGGTGGAAAGGCATCCATACGGAAATGACTACTTGGTCAAATGCCATCGAAATGATGAGAGACCAATACGCTCCACGACGACCAGTGTACATTATATTTGAGCTATTGTTTGAAAAAAAACAAAAACTGGGTGAATCAACGGACCAATTTATCAGTGCAAAAAGAGCATTATTGGCCGAAATTCCCCAGCCACCCATACCAGAGGTACACTGTATAGACATTATATACAGCCTGCTACATGATAATATCAAGAAGGGTGTTAGGAGGGGCGAGTTTAAAACATTTACCCAACTCATAGCCCTCGCAAGAGAATACGAAAGACTCCACCCAGTAGCGAAGAAGGAAGTTATAAGATGTAGCTTCTGTCATTTTGTAGGACATATGAAAGAAAATTGCCGTAAATTTAATAGCAGCGAGCAGTCCAAGCAGCAACGACCACTAGGGCCTAATAATAGAGGTCCGGAAAATCCGCTAGTTTGCTTTGGATGTGGAACCATAGGCTATATAAAAAGAAATTGTCCAAAATGCTCTAAAGGCATCAGCTCTGGAAGTGGAGCCAGCATTAATGCCTTAGACTTGAGAATTAGCTAGGGAGGTAACATACCAGCAGTGGTAGTAGAATTTGGCGGTATTAAACATGTTGCTTACTTAGATACGGCAGCCAAAACGAGTATTGCCAGCAACAGGCTGAGTGCCCAGCTAAGAAAGGAAAATCACGACTTTCGGAAAATGAAAGCGGAAATTAGACTGGCAGATGGTATTCTCAGAACCCAAGATATCTTGACGACAACCACTTATATGAAAATAGGCCGCCGACAAACCAAAATAAGCATTAGTGTGTTGTCAGAAGCCAATGACAATATCACGTTATTGGGAATCGATTATTTAGAAAGCTCTGGTATTATAATCAACCCAGCCAAGAACATATGGTATTTTGCCGATCAACCCGAATTTAGTGTTCCTTTCTTTAAATATACAGAAATTGCAACAACACCGAATTTTGCATACGGTGAAATCAGCCCAGTCTCTCCAATTTACGATCCGGCGATAGTACAAAAAATAAATAAGCTGATTGATAACGCACCAAGGTATAAAAAACCCATGCCATTGCCACCTATGAAGAAATATTCTGCAGAAGAAATATACGAAGTATTTGAGGATTCCTTACCACTACATGTCTACGACCAAGGACAACCAGGTAACAATCGGATACGAAACGTATTCCTCGATTTCTCTAATGAAGAGGAAGACCGGCTAAATGACAGACTGTTTGGGCCACCCTATAAGTTGGGCATAAACTTGACCAGTATTATAAAGAAGGATGAGGGACAATTAGATGATTTATTACAGAAGCACGACAATATTTTTAAATGGGAGGACGAGATAACTGTTCGTGGTGTAGTTCATTCCATTGAAACCGGATCTCATCAACCAGTAGCTTCCCCTCCATATCGTCTATCACCTGTGAGGAAGGAACAGCTTAAAGCTGAGTTACAGAAAATGCTTTTGAAGAAAATCATTGAACCGTGCGATTCACCATGGGCCTCACCTGTAGTGTTGGTTCCCAAAAAGAATGGTGACATCAGGGTGTGTGTTGATTACAGACAAATCAATGCCATCACCACACCAGATAGGTATCCTCTTCCTCGGATAGATGACTTGCTCCATGCAGCCAAATCCACGCCATACATGTCTACGATTGACCTTCAAGCTGGATATTGGCAAATCGGAGTAAACCCATCGGATAAGGATAAGACAGCCTTCACGTCGCCGTTTGGTACCTTTCGTTTTAATAGGATGCCATTCGGATTACGGAATGCACCCGCTACATTTCAACGCCTGATGGACCAAGTCCGATCTGGTTTAGATGACACAGTGGTCCAGGCTTACCTAGATGATCTAATTGTTTGCTCATCAACGTTAATAGAGCATATTAATGATTTAGATAAAGTTTTCAACCGGCTTAAGCAGTTCGGCTTGCGGGTAAATCTAGGAAAATGTAATTTCTGTTGCGAAGAAGTTAAGTTTCTGGGACACATTATTACGATAGATGGGATAAAAACGGATCCTGAAAAAGTGTCAGCCATACTTAATATGCAACAGCCAAAAAACGTGAAGCAAGTTCTCACGTTTCTACAAACCTGCTCATGGTATAGACGCTTTATACCTGATTTCGCTAAAGTTTCGAAACCAATAAGCAGTCTTACAAAAAAATCAGCTGTATTCAGGTGGAGTGCATTGGAAGACGAGTCATTTCAAAAACTCAAGAATCTCTTGGTGACTGCACCTATTCTAAGTCAAGCCGACTCAACAAAGCCATACCTTTTGAAGACAGACGCCAGCAGTTATGCATTGGTAGCAGTTTTAGTCCAGGGGGAGGGCCCTGACGAGCACCCAATAGAATATGCTAGTCGCTTATTGACATCAGCAGAACAGAACTATTCGACGACAGAGAGAGAAGCACTAGCGATCGTCTGGGCGACCAATAAATTTCGCGGCTATATTGAAGGCGCAGACTTAACCCTTTTAACGGACCACCAGCCATTAAGGTGGCTAATGATGATCAAGTCACCTACTGGGCGCTTGGCACGATGGGCGTTACAACTTCAGCCATACAATATTCAAATAAAGTATATTTCAGGGAGAACGAATAGTGTAGCCGATACATTATCACGCCCGCCAATTGAATCCTGTGACATATGCTACACAGAAGTCGCGATTCCAACCCGTGGAAGCCAAAAAATTCGTCAAGAACAACTAAAAGATGATAAAATTAAAATTATTTAAGAAGCACTTGAGAGCACCGATGGTACTGAAGGTGAAAAATATGCCAATGAGGGATACATTGTGACTCATGGTGTATTATACAAGTATACAGATACTGAAGAAGCAGCGCTAGTAGTTCCAGACCAAGAAATAGAAACAATCATGAAAGCCCTTCATGATTCCCCTACTGCTGGACACTACGGAGTTGACAAAACCTTATCAAGGATAAGTTCAAAATTCTATTGGGATAAGATGTACTCTACGGTTCAGAAATATGTCAAAGAGTGTGACAAGTGTCAGCGATATAAGCCAAGTAATCTACGACCAATGGGACTTTACAAAACCACAGCAAGCAATCAAAGATTCGAGGCACTCTCTATAGACCTTTTTGGACCATTACCTGTCAGCAATGGCAACAAATGGATATTTGTAGTAGAAGACACAACTAGCAGATGGGTAGAACTTTTCCCTCTTACTGAAGCAACAGCGGAAAAATGTTCAAATGTTTTGTTACACGAAATCTTCCTACGATACGGAATCCCAAGAAGAGTAATTAGCGACAATGGTCCACAATTTATCGCTGCAATAATGCAGTATTTAACTACACGTCTCGGAATAGATCAGATGCTTACACCGGTATATCATCCACAGCCCAACATGGTGGAACGCAAGAACCGTGACCTAAAAACACAGTTGGCGATCCTCGTTGAAAATCAACATGACACATGGTCACAACACCTATCATCCATTCGTTTCGCGATGAATTCTGCAGTCTGTTCTACAACTGGACAAACAGCAGCTTATATTACTTTTGGACGCGAGCTGCAAGCGCCAATACATATCTCCCATGATCTCAGTAGCAGCATTGATGATCCGAATTTCGACTCTACAATACTTCCTGTCCTAAGAGAACTACCCAACATCTTGGAAACAGTATCCAAGTTAGAAGATGACAACAAAAACAAACATGTGCAGTACGCTAATCGAAGGCGCCAAAAGGCTCCAGAATATAAACTCGGGGATGAAGTCCTAATTACAACACACGTTCTTAGTAACGCAGGCAAAACAATAACATCCAAATTTGCACCTAGGTGAGATGGTCCATATATCATTATGCGGCGATTCAGCGAAACACTTTTCCAAATTGCTGAAGCGGATAAGTTAGATGTACCTCTTGGAACCTATCATGTGTCTGCTCTAACTCCATTCCGAGCGAAGGACGCATCCACAATAAATAAGCCAATACGACCCATAAGAAGGAGGGGACGACCTTCCAACCGACGCTGACCTGTACAATCGTCGAGACGACTTCATGTCCAGAGGGGGAGATTGTAGCACAGCTATTATTTTATTATTTTGTTATAAATAAATTATTAATATTTTTGTGAATTATTTAACATTATTTCAGTTTTAATTAACATTTAAATTTATGTACCAAATAAAAAATAATGATGTGACAACATTTAAATTTATGTACCAAACAAAATATAATGATGTGGCAACTCTCAACTTTTATTTGTGTCGCATCATATAATTCACACTCACTTCAAGTACCAAATTACTCTAATAGAAGAATAAAATTTTATTATATTGTGAAAAATCCACGTAAACCGTTGTTAGTGTTTTATTTAGAGAACAGCTTTTACAAGTTTACGCTCCGATTAAAAGGAATCACTCATACGTTTCGACCAAGACTTGGCCTTTCGTAAGTGATTGGAGGTTTAAGTTTATTCGTGTGTCCGTTCGACCAAGTTTTGGTCTTTTCACATAAATCAAAACCAATTTTCACAAGTTTCATCGAGAGGACGAATTTTCCCTCTACAAATTTAAATATTTTTTACCACACCACAGATCTACACAAATCGAAACTTCGGTCAATATTCTATATTAAAAATGAAAAGGGACATATGAATGAATATATGTACATACACATGTATGTATAAATGAAATTGTGTCTCGCAGTCGCTGGTCGCAGACGGTACAAAGAGTAGCAAAAGAAAAATCTTTTCGCACAGAAAATTTATTTTCCTTATTTTCTTAGCCAAGCAGAAAAGCTTTTTGTTTGCCCATCGTTGTTTGCTCATCGCAAAAAAGATCAAAATTTTTGTATATGGGTTGCGACATCTGGGTAAGTTTATTATCTGTGCTAAGAGTATGTGAGGCTTTTACGATACTCCTATGTTTAAGAACGTGTCGACCTGAAATTTTTAATTTGTATTCATTGAGTGAAATAAAAATCAAATCCTGTAGCACGAACGAACTGTATTAGGTACTTCCTTTTCAAATAGTCGATGCATTGGATCGTACCATTTTTATTGAAAAACGTTTGTAGAGTTGTACATCAATGCAACATAAATAAAGCATCAGGAGAAGGTCGTATATCCTATGAATTTTTCAAATATGGAGATATAGGAGATCCCAAAGACCCAAGTAACTACAGAGGAATATCGCTCCTGAACTCAGTAATGAAAATTTTCACGGTAATTATTTTAGAACGTCTAACAGAATGGCTACAATGAAATGACATATTTATTTAGCGAGTTCCAAGCTGAGTTCAGGAAAAACTATTCTACGGTGGACAATATTTTTACACAGACAATTATTGCCAGAACTTACCTGGAACATAGACGAACTAACATAGATGGTAAGCTCTACTAATATTTTTGTAATCATACACTCTAAGTGAATTACCAACACTTGTGCAATCCTGTTAACTGCTAGAATCGACAGCAATTTATACATAAAGCTTACTATGGTTATGTAATATGGATGAAGTTTTTGTGTAAAATGTGAGGGAAATTTACATTGTTGACAATTCACACGTATCCACAGATAGGGTCACATGGATAGGAGCACTCAGTAGAAAGCGCTTTTTGGAATGGCCAAAATCTGGAAAGTTTTCCATCTATGTTAGTGAATCTATGACCTGAAGGGCAAGAAGCTGTATGTGTTCTTCGTAGATTTCAAGAAGGCATATGACTCTGTTGGCAAAAGGACGCCCTTTTACAAGTAATGTGATTTGGGGGTGTCAACACAGTTACTCAAAAATGGGTAATAGGCAAGGTTGTCTTATGAGTTCTCTTCTGTTTTCGCTTTTCTTAGATGATCACCAGGTTTTTCACAGTTCGCTGAGAATAAGATAAAGCTACTCCTGTACGCTGAGGACATTTTCATTCTGTCGGTAGCACCAATAATGATGCAAATCATGGTTAATAAATTAATACCACCAAGTCCGAAATAATAGTCTATTATGGTCACTACTAGAAGAACTAGAGAATCTGAAGGAGCATAAATATTTGTGCAATATCTCGGAGTCTTTTAGCAAATATTTTAGCAAAAGTGCAATAAGTTGCAACTCGATACTTTGTGTACTTTGTAAAAAGAAACATGTATTAAGCACAAGGTATTCTACGAAGTCTTAGAAGCAGTAGTAGTGTCTATCATGTAATATAATAGCTAAGTATAGGGTATTTTTCAGTATGAAGAAGCTGCTCAGATGCTTTAACAAGAAAATACGCTGAACTATGTATACGCTTCACTCGGACACTGGTCTGCCAGAATTGTATACCATATTTTCACAACAAGGCTTACTTAAGGTGGCGCTGCAGTCCGGAGTGGACCTGGCCCTGAACTGTGGCCTTCCTCTACAGCGCTGTCCCATGGGGGCGGATTCGAAGATTTTTTGGACCAGTGCATTAGCGTTCATTCGCACTGCATGACCCGGCCACCTCAGTCTTTGGACCATCACTCTTCTGGCTAAGTCGATGTCGCTGTACAACATGTACAGTTCGTTGTACTTTGTATCTCCTCCTCCACTCACCGTCTATGCAAACGGGGCCGAAAATCCCTAAGAATTTTCCTCTCAAAGAAACCAAGAGCACTCTCATCCATTTTCGATAGTCTCTGCCTATACACAGTCACTTTTGTAGTTCGAAACAGGGCTTTGCTACTCAATTGCCTTCTTTGACCAACGAAGCCTCATTGACCGCTAAACCCATCTTCGCCGCTTCCACCACAATACTCGCGAAAGCATTACTGACATCACGCTGCTTTTTTCCGATTATGTCAATATCATTGTTGTATGTGAGTAATTGAACGGACTTTTGAAAGATTTGGCCTCTTGTGTTGGGGCGTGAGTTTTTCACTATTCTTTCAAGAATGATATTCAAGAAATCGCATAACAGCGCATCATTTTTTGACGTCAGAGGTCTCGGTGACATTGATGGTGCAGCATGCATTCTCCATCGTCATCCTCCACAAAGGGACGGGTTTGGCAGCTATGTCAAAGTTAGACATTACTCTCTATAGTTCATCTCTATAGATGCTGTCATACGCGGCCTTAAAATCGATGAATAACTGATGTGTATCGATTTGGGGCCCATGGGTTTTTTCCAAGATCTGCAGTAGTGTGAATAGATGGTGAACCACACTAACATGGACCAATCAGGTTGTTGAAAATCTTCACGCTTTCACACAATACGGCCGATACGATCCTGTAAGCCATGTTAAGAAGGTTGATGCCTCTGCCTCAGAGGGTCTCCTTTCTTAAGGATCGGAGAAACAATTCTGCGGTTCCATTTATCGGCATACTTTCGTCCGACCATACTTTACAGAAGAGTTGGGGTATGCTCCTTACCAAGTCATCCGTCAGACTGTCCGCTCCAGCAGCTTTGTTGGACTTAAGCCTAGGCTTAGGCTTACGAAATTCCTCTGTAATGTATATACCGCAGCATACCTTAGGAATATATGCCCAACAATTCCAAATCGCAATGAAATGACAGAACAACTTTGGCCTGGGAAAGTTCTAACTGTATCTTACTTAAAAGAAATAGGCTCACGAGTGTTTGCTTTAAACAAAAATAATACAATAACTAAGGAAAATTTGAACAGAGAAGCGAGGTATTTATATAGGGTTTTCCAATAAGGACGTGACATTTCTTTTTTTTAAATAAAACGCAAAGCATTTGAGATATTTCAAAAACTTTATTATCGGCTTGAAGAACAATCAAAACATTTATGAATGGAACTCGACTTCGTTCATATGGCCACCGCGGTCACGTTTGCAGCGATCAATTCGTTGGACCCAATTTTCAGCGACTCGGCCACACATTTCGGCCGAAATGGCCGCTATTTCGCGTTGGCTCTGAGCTCTTCCAACGTTGTCGGCGTGTTGGCATAAACCAATGACTTAACGTAGCCCCACAGAAAATGGTCAAGCGGCATTAAATCGCACGAACGAGGCGGCCAATCGACTGGCCCATGTCTTGAGATAACACGCTCACCATACTTACTCTTCAATAAATCGATTGTAGCGTGTACTGTGTGGCTTGTGGCACCATCCTGTTGTAACCACATGTCGTCCAAGCTCATATCTTACAATTCGGGCCAAAAATAATCGGTGATCATGGCGCGATAACGCTGACCATTCACAGTAACGTGACGATCGTTATCGTCGACGAAAAAATATGACCCAATAACGCCGCCGCAGCAAACCGCACCAAACAGTTATTTTTTGTGGATGAAGTGGTGATTCATGAAGCACATGTGTATTTTCACCCGACCAATAACGCATATTTTGCTTATTGACGAACCCATTGAGCCAAAAATGAGCTTCGTCACTGAAGATGATTTTGCGATGAAATTCATCATCTTGGCGCATCTTCTCCAGAACCCAATCGGAGAACGTAGGTCACTTCAAATGGTCCATCGGCTTCAATTGTTGAGTCAGCTTGATCTTGTATGGGTGTAAACCAAGATCCTTACGCAAAATACGCCATAATGTGGTCTGAGCGATGCCCAATTCTTGAGAACGCTGTGGAATTGACTGATTTGGATCGTTTGCTACGGACGACTGAACGGCAGCGATATTTTCGACACTTCGACCAACCCGTTGTCTCACTGACACGGCAACATCACACAACGAATATGTAGACTCAAATTTTTGCACTAAACTTGTTATTGCCTGTCTACTAGAACAAGAATTACGACCGAAAATTGGAGTTAGCGCTCTTAAAGTTGCAGTCACCGACTCCGGTAGAAAATTTTTAAAATTTACAGACGTTGCTCGTTCGTGTACTTTACCATGATGAAAATGTTGAGTTCACTGAATAAATTGACAGTGACAGTTTGATGATTAGTGAAAGAGTATGTTCACAAATTAAATTCAAAGTTGTCAAGTCCCTATTGGAAAACCCTTTATTAGTTGGTTTCAGTGAATATAGTACGACATTTAGATTTTGGAAAAAAAGGTACCTTGAAAAGGCAAACGCAAATAATAATACAAAATTTTGCGAATTCCATTTAAATGAGAATGGTAAAAAGGATGACGAAATTAGTGGAATACAATAAGGTGAAGAGTGAAAAAGTGTAGAACAAATGGTGACTTACTGAGGATAACGTTGATAATAACAAAACTTTTGCGACAAGACAACTTTCCATCCGTCAGGCTAAACATCGAAGATAAGCAGCTAATTTTGTGGAAGTTGCGATCCTAAATCAATTAGAGATGTCAAAGAATTGGCAAATGTAAATTCTTGGAAAAATGCAATGAAACTTGAGTTTTATAAAAATAAAAATAAAACGTAGACACTTGTGGATCGACCCACCGATAAGAACATCATCCGTTGTAAATGAGTATTTAAAACAAAACGAAAAGCAAATGGAACAATCGAACGCAGAAAGGAGAGAAAGGATACTGTCAAATATACGGAAAGAATTATCTTGTAGGGTTCGCACGAGTAGCTGAAAAAAGCTCTATTCGAATATTACAGACGATTTAGAACTTTGTTACATTGATATTTCCACGGCTTTCTTATACGGCCAACTTGATGAATAACTTTAGATGGAACAAGCAGATGAATTTGCTGAAGATCCTAAAAAAGTTTGCAACCTGGCAAAATCGATTTGTGGGTTAAAGCAATCGGGGCATCATTGGAACAACAAATTGGATAACAATATGGTTTAATAAAAAGCTTTTTCAAATTACGACAAATGCGTGTCTATTTTAAGAACGAATGTCATAAGTCCACATATTTAGCCGTCTATGTGGATGACTTAATCATCGTAACCAATAACTCGACTTTCTATGAGAAAATTAAGCTATTTCTTGGAAAGCATTCTGATATTCGTGATTGTGGGGAGCCAAAATTAAAAATTGGCCTAGAAATTTCTCGAAGTCGAAAGAAGGGAACAATCTCGATATAATTGATCAATGCAGGCCGAAGAGAAGACCATTGACCAAACTCCAAAAGGAACCCGACATCGAAGGAGGACACCAAAAGGTAGTGCAGAAGGTTTATTGATAGCTCGTAGTCAACCAGGTTTCTACACATATCACACATGTCATATAGAGTTAACTTACTTTCTCAATTTAATCAAGATCCCAGGATACAACACTTTTAAGCTATTTAAAAGGGACACAACATTTAAAAATTACTTATCACTAAATAGGAAAATTACTTTGGGGCTACGCCGACTCGAGTTGGGCTAAGGATACCCATGACTGGAAATCAAAGTCCTGACTATTTTTTGTCTTATCTGGTGGGCCTGTGGATTGGGATTCCCGAAAGAAAAATTGTATAACCTTATCCAGTGCTGAAGCATAGTATGTGCCACTTACCTTATTAACTGAACCGGACTTATATGATGGGAACACTCGTATACCGAGTGTGATTCTTACGGACAATCAAGATGCATAATACATTGCACACTACCAAAGCAAGAAATCGCGCTCAAAACATCTGCACATCCGTCGCATACGTGAAGCAATTACCGACGGGACAGTTACCTTGGAATAACTCTGATGTACAAATTAATCCTACAATTGTATCTAAACATCATTATTGTTTTAGAAATCCATTTTATTATAATCCATCTTTAAGTTTTGATTGATTAAAGATTTTTAGAATGATTCCTAACATTTTTAAATTAATCTATTACAATAATTGAAATATGATGAAATATTTAAGCATTGAAGGGGCGTGTTAAGAAAAACTTATAACTGGCAACACTTAAATAATTCTTTCACTTCCTCTTTGCTTTTCAATAAAACCGTCGTGTGTTATTTTTCAAGCAGGCCTCTGTGAGTTTTATTTCAATAGTTCTTGAGTTACCAATATCTTCGACGTATGAAAGGGGCTGACACTCTTACAGCACGCATTAGTTTCTCCATCACCAGGTCAAGAAAGTTTCATGATAGTCTATAATCTCACTTTCATTCAAATGACACGAAAGTGTGGTTTTGCAAAGTTTGATGGGCCTTTAACGGATACTGGGTCCCAACATATAGTAGTTGGGTTCAAGTGATTATTGATTGTACTATCGAATGCATCGTCGTAACGATGATGGGAAGGTAGACAACTGATTTTCTTGGATCTTTCCCAGAATTTGGTGCATTTGGAATATTTGGTCAAAGGTGATCTTATCAGGTCTAATGCCACACTAATTAGGTCCAATAAATTTGTTGACAAATATTACTATAGAACTTCAAATAAAGTTATGGATAAAACCTTTTATTCAATATTCATTCCATTCGATGCCATTCACTTGGTAGTTGGCGTAGTTTATGCGTTCACTTTTTTTATGAGTTAGGCAGAGTATACTGAAATTCTAGTCACTAGCCAGGGATGCTTCCTTCTGACGAGTAGGGACATCAATATGTGCTTTTTTTGTTTTTAGTGAACCAGTGAACCAAAACTTTCCAAATATCACGATAGTTGGATGGCAGCTTTAAGGTTTGTCAGATCGTTTCCTCCATCGACGGAATGATTACCTTGTGGTCAGTTTCGAGAAGCCAAAGCTTATTTCCCACACCTGTCGCCAATTCGCCGGTCTTATCAGGAGATGCTGCATGTAATAAATCAATTTGATTTAAAGTTAAATTTTGTTAGACTTAAAATCAGTATTCCCCTTGTCTGGATTTTGTATGGAAAATCCTTCATATTTCTATTTGAAACATCCGTTTGATGTTGTCCTACACAATATCACACACTAACGAATTACTGAGAAAAAACGTCTCTCCAGCTTTCTGAAGGCAATCATCTTGTTTGAGGATTGCTTCATTGTTTGTCGAGCGTAACGCTGAACTCAATTTGCCAGATTTTCTGACAGTAATGCGTCATAATGCTACCGGCAACCACAGATTTATCTCTTGTTATGCAGTTAATTTCCTCTTAATAATTAATTGGTGCACATGCTCAGAGCCCACTGAAGCCGCAAGGTAAAATCCAAAGTAAGAGAGTCAATATACAACTATGAACTTTCCCTATGCAATCTCGAAACCCCTGTGAGCTTTCAATCCTCTCCATCTATGTACAATGCATTTCAGGTTAGCCTATGTTCCTCCCATATGCTATTCTCGTAACTATAGTTATATGGGTTACGAAAACAAATTTCTCTTCGTGGGATTCTTTGTTTCGAGGTTATTGTGTCACCGTTTACGTCATCAACGTAGAAACTATGCCAAGTTGTTGTCGAAAAAGACTAGACTGGAATAAAGTTCCACAGTCACAAACGGTGTTCACACATTTTCCAGAAATAATTTACAAACTGCTTCGTTCCACAGTGTAAGCAATTGAAAGATGATGTATCCTTAGCATATACGGTGCTCTTAATGGTATTGCAGTTGCAGCTACTGTCACTTGACATCCTTGCACTGCACTAACTTTGATTTCAAAGAAAACAACAACAACTACGAGTATGTCGTATGCAAACATGTGGAGGATAAACGACAAGATATGGCTAAGGAAAAGCACACGGCACGAAAATGGAGTCAAGTGGGAAGGAGAATGAGGCAAGAAACAGCTTAATCAAAGAAGAAAAAAGAATGAAACCAAAGTGAATAGGAGAGAAAGGAAAACTGAGGAAAATTTGGGGAAAATTTATGATTGCACATTGCGGGAAACGAGAGCCTGCATTCAGTGCCGCAAGATAGCGAAAGAAAAGGTCAAAGCCATATTATGGATTTTTATTTTTTATTTTTGAATTATGTGGACTATAAGCTCCCCACAGTGCATGTAGTTGTGGCAGCCGTTGCACATAAGCACATCGGGTGCAATATGCCAATAGTTGTACTCGCACGAGTACTAGTATATGTGTTGATTTATTCTTCTTTTTTTTTGTGTCTTTCTCTTGTGTGCAAACACAATTTGGGAATTTTATTTTTGCACATGGACACATAAATACTCGTACATATAAATATTTAGAAACAATTTTAAATGGAAAATTGATTTTTTTGAATTCGTTTATTATTCGTTTGGATTGCTTTTTTGTGAAAGGCAAAGAGAATGAACTTTGTGAATAGCGTGAAGTAATAATCCCTTGGGGTGAATGGACCTCTTGAATTGTGTCCTTGAGCATTTCATGGTTTTCTTATATACCATATGCACGAATAAAAGAAATCGCTAATTCCGGCAGTTCCACAGTGGTATTGGCCAGGGTCGACGAGTTATTGGATTGCGAACATTTAGCCCACATATTCGGTTTTCGTGTTTATTCGATTTAAAGTCTTCAAGTGCACTGTAATGATATATTGGTCTTTAAAGTGAAGGTTTAGTCGTTCTTGACATCTAGATCCAGTTGTGTTGGATTCCATATTGTAATTGTTTTGGTTGATGTGCTCAATGTTTTCTTGATATTGCCTTTCAAGCACAATCCACATCTGGATACAGCTTGTTAAATTTTTATTTGCCTCTTTTGTTCCGTTTGCTGTTTTCGTTTCGTTTACTGGACCAATGACTGACCTAGAGCAGTAGTCTACATACATCCAAAATGACCCAGAAATTGATTTCCTTCACAGTTTTTGAGAGTAACTACGACTTTAAAGCCATTGATCCCATCAAGCTGAATTAACAGCGGGTTTCTATGTCCCGACTGTGGCTTTGAAATCTATTCTTAGATGAGCCGGATACTTGCTGGCCCGAGAGGTGCAGTAAGACTGCACTTTAAGTTCTAGTTAACAAATGGTTAAAATTCAGCTTGAGGCTAGTGAATAGTTCCTATGTCTACGCTCAGGAAAGGCCAGATAATACTTTCCAAATCTCTGTTGGATGTATTGACTTTTGCACCAAAGCGCAGGAATTTTTAGACGTTATCGACGACTGCTAAAGTGTTGTCGGGTTCCTGTTGCGAAGAAGCTTGTGGCTGAGGTGAGAATAATTCCATCCCATCGGCTGATTGCTTGGTGTGGAATAAGTTTCAAATAAGGTCTTATTTCTAAGAGCTATAGAACGACAGAAACTGAGTTTGAATCAACAATTTACTTTTGTTATGAAGGACAACTCACGACAATGTATGTTGAGAACGACTTCAAGCATACATATAGCTCCCTCGGCTGTTCTTGATGGATAATATCTTGTTTGTTCAATTTCTAGCATTTTAGCATCTCAACAAAAAATGCTAAATATTGCCTACCAAGGCTTGAATAGTGTGCGGTCTATCGTCATACACCAAAAGCCATGAAAATGATGTCAAATCGCACGATCTCGGATCTCGGTGGCCAATTCACAACCTACTACCGTTCGAGTCTTCAGTAAGTTAATAGTTTCATTAGAAATATGGCACATAACACCATCATGCTGGAATCACATATTCTCCGGATCAATGTCATCCAAATTTTTGATCATTGTTCAGTAAAGTTGACTGTAACGTAATGGCCCTTTTTTAAAAAATCTAGGAACCGATGTTGCTACTAGCTTGGTTGGCTTGCTTCGCTCCAGAAACAGCAGTTTTATTTCACTAACCCATTGAGGAAGTAATGAGCTAAACACGATCTATTGGTAAGAGTAAGGCACAAGAGCCCGATTTGCGAACTCCCATTGCAAATTACGCTTTTTAATACCGACGGTTTAGTTCCTGCTCCTGGATACTTTACAGATGCAGACCGGAACTTTTTGGCAAAATTTTCACCGTAGTGGATGTTACGAATTGGAAATGCGGGATAGTTTGCCCCGCTTTTACTTACAGCGGCTATAGGTTCTTTTGTACTCATATCACATTGAAACGTTGATGGCTTTATATCATGTAAAGTGTATGTGGAAACAAAATCTATCCACAATATGACGAATAGCTAACTAAGTTGGCCGATGAGCGTTAAAAAAAGCACGGGATTTTCTATACGTTTCACGTCAGTAGATAAATCTGCACTAGGACTCCTTGCGTGCTTTCCCATTTTTTTGATTTTTGATTTTGCGGCCCGGGTCAATCCCGGACAGATTTATTAAGCTTATTGCAAGCAAACATATACTTAAAACTAACATTTTCACTTAAAAACTAAAGGGTGGGAGCGGCTAAAGAAAGTGAGGACGTGAGGCATAGGTGGAAATAAGTATGTTCTTGAGGGAGAGTTTGCTGAGATGGTAGTCGAAGAGAGGCAGAACATCGTTAACTTCGCGAAGCATCCTAGACATTGCCTCCAGGTGTCCGTAATTCGTTCTGTGAAGATTGAGCCGGAAAAGTGGCACAGACCTAAGATTGCGGGGATTGGTGTTAAAAGAAATAATTTGAAGTAAGGAAGGACAATCGATATTACCTACTAAAATTTGATGAATAAAGAGAATGTCGGCAACTTTTCGGCGTATAGAAAGGGGTTGTAAATTTATAAGTTTCAGCCGGTCAGTGTAAGGTGGTAAGTTTTGGCTATCATCCCAGGGAAGACCACGTAAAGCAAACCGTAAAAACCTGCGTTGAAAAGCTTCTATCCGGAGGATGTGTGTTCTGTAGTAGGGTGACCAAACTTGGCTGGCATATTCAAGAAGAGGCCTAACAAAGGTTATGTAAAGAGATTTGGTAACATAAGGATTGGAAAACTCCTTAGACCAGCGCTTGATAAAACCAAGGGCAGAGTTGGCTTTTTTTATTATACTATCAATGTTAGAACGGAAATTGAGTTCCTTATCACAGATA
Organism: Volucella bombylans; assembly: GCA_949129095.1. Taxonomy (NCBI): domain Eukaryota; kingdom Metazoa; phylum Arthropoda; class Insecta; order Diptera; family Syrphidae; genus Volucella; species Volucella bombylans. Next base: position 137,401,550 of record OX422143.1, read on the forward strand.
ACACCTAAATCACGCAACTCATTCACTAAGGGAACAGGCAGATTAAAGATTAGATAGCAACGAGGTGAAGTAGGGAGGCGTTTACGGGTATAAGTTATAGCCTGACACTTATTGACGTTAAGCTCAAGAAAATTCTTCTGACACCAAGTACAAAACCTGTCTAGATCTTGCTGCAGAAGTAGGCTGTCTGAGGAAGATGATATATATCTAAATATTTTCATATCATCTGTGTAAACAGATATGTATGAATTTTTAATGATACAAGCAACATCATTAATGGTCAGAATAAATAATAAGGGGCCAAGGTGGCTGCCTTGGGGGACACCAGAGGAGGCTTTAATTGGGTCAGAAACCATGGACCTAAATAGAACATAGTAAAGTCGTTCATTTAAATAGGATTGAACCCAAGTTATAAAGTTTATCTGGAAACCAAGAGCCTTTAATTTTAGAAGGATTATATCATGAGAAATTCTATCAAAGGCTTTGCTGAAATCTGTGGCAATCACATCAACTTCATTTCCAGATTCCAGTGCACATAAAGTGCTTGATACGAATTCCGTTAAGTTGGTGGTCGTAGATCTGCCTTTGAAAAATCCGTGCTGGTTTAGGCAAACAATAGATTTACAATGGAAAAGCATTATGTCATAGATAATGCTCTCAAAATGCTTAGGTATGCAGGACAACTTAGCAATTGGTCGATAGTTGGAAATATCGTCTTTTCTACCTTTTTTATGTAGGGGAATAATAAACGACCTTTTCCAGGTTGATGGAAATAACCCCTGGGTGATAGAAAGCTGAAAGAGAGCTGTAAGAGGTTGGGCTAGATGCATTTGACATTTCTTTAAAAATATAGGGGGAAGGTCATCAGGGCCAGCAGAATAATCATCTTCGAGTTTTATTATTTTATCTCTAACTTGCTCTAAAGTTATAGACACCGATTCCAAAGTTGTTTGTGGGCAGCTTTTTAAGTAGGAAAAGTAAGAATGGTCTGGCTCTTGGGAATGGATGGCGAACGCTTGGCCAAAAAAGATTGCGAAGAGATTTGCAATAATTTGGGGATTGCCCGAGGACCTATCAAGAAAATTTAGGGATGATGGATAGTTATGCGATTTGCTTTTAGTTTTGATGAACTGAAAGAATCTTTTGGGGTCGGAAATGAGTGTGTGGCCCATTCGGATTTAAATAGTTGTTATAGAGAGTTTGGCAAAGTACAGAGAAATTTATTTGGGCAGACTGGTAGTAGAAGAAATCGGTGTCGGAACGCGATTTTAAGTAAGAATACCAGAGCTTATTTCTCTTGTTACGAAGAGATCGCAGCTCTTTATTATACCAGGGTGGTGACGATGAGGGATTCCTTTTGGGTAAAAAAGGCACAGATTGGGAGAGACATTTTAAAATTTCGGTATAAAAGGATGAAAGAGCATCGTTTACCGTAAGGTTAGGGTTATCGTAGAGAAAGTTAAAATTGACCATACTGAGGAGGTTGTTCAGTTTGGCGTAGTTAGCCCTATGAAAATTAAAACTGTAAGAATATTCATAGGAAACGGGATTAAAACCATTGTCAAGTGTCAGCGTAAGAGAAAGGGGAGGGTGGTAACTATCCAACTTAGAAAGCAGATATTTACTTTCTAAAACGACGCAGTTATCTGTATCAGTGGCGAAGACTTGGTCGAGTTGTCTGCCGATGTTATTGGTGACACCACTTAATTGATATAGACCAGAGTCAGTTATGCACTCAATGAAAAGATTCTCTTTATCAGAGGTAGGATTTGTTGCAGTATAGTAGCACTGATCAGTCTGAGTCCATAGAAGTTTAGGTAGATTAAAATCACCTAAAAAAATAACAACGTCATTGGGATCAGCAGCATTAAAAATGCAGTCGATTGCATCAACAGCTAGCTGGTAACCTTGAATTGGTTGAGAGGGGCGAATATAACAGCAACAAATATATAGGTTGCGTTTGCAAATAGGAATTCTAGCGCAAACGAATTCGAAGAATGCAGTGGACGATTTTTTAAAGGGTCTAGACTCCAGACGAGAGTGTATAGCTAGAAGTACACCACGGCCATATAAATTCTCCTCTTTATCTAGACCATCGTCACGGTGTAAATCGAAGTCTTGGGAAAATAATTCATTATTTTTAATATCAGGGGTGAGATTGGTTTCTGTGAGGGCAAAGATGTCGTATGGCAGAATCTGCGAATTAAGATATATAGCAGAAATCTTAGTTCGTAATCCTCTTACGTTTTGATAATACAGGGACACATATTTGGGAGGCTTCGGCAAAGAATTGAGTGGTGGGTTAGGAGCGATGGTAGTTTTTGAAACTAGACCGTGTTCTCTGGAGGTGTAGTATCCGTTTGGAGTTAACATGAGACGCGAAAGAAGAGAGATCATTAGCCACGTCATCAGGAGTCATATCTAACTGCTCATGAAAACGTATAAAAAGTTGCCGCAGATCATTATGATTAGTGGGGAGGCCTTCTTGCAGAATGGAAACCATTATATTGGTTTTCGTTATACCGTCGGTACAGACAGAGTCAGGCTCATCATGTAGGTAGGCGAGATATAAGCGAACATTATCATATAATCTGCGGCCTCTTAAACGAGAGAGAACATATCGGCCATCTTCCCCAGAATCGATAAGGTGCTTGGTTAACTTTGCCTTTGGAGGAAGAATGGGATTTTTAAGATGTTAGCAGAGAAGATTATACAACATGATATGTAACCAGGGAAGGATAAGTATCCACTGCTGCAATGCTTTCTATATGAGTGTGACGACACAACATATTACTTTCACATCAGGCTGCTGGGTTGCTGGGTACTGTTACTGTAGGCTGTGTAAGGGTGTTTCATCAAGCGGTATAGAATTTTTTTTTTGAATGAAACGAACAATTGTTGAGATGTCTCTGAAACCTTACATAAATCATCCGGTCCTATTTTATCCTAAGGTATCGAGGTGGCATTAGTGGTTCCCTCCGTTTTATTTTCTTTTGAAATTTGGATCCTGCCTCTTGCTATTTGTTTAGCCGGATCCCATCTTTGCCCAGTGTTCCATGTGGTTTTGGGTCTTTTTCTTTTGATTTTTCCCTCTGGTCCTGTTTCCCAAATTTTCTTCACTTGCCTATTCCCTTCCATGCGCACTACGTCTCAAACACAATCTTAGTTTCTTTTCCTCGAGTATTAGTTTAGCTGAATTTACATGTATTTGCTTTCTGCGATCTTTGTTCCTTTTCTCGTCTATTCTATTGGATCCTATAACTCTCCTGAGATATTTTATCTTCATATCTCGTATTTGTTTTTCTTGTCTTCCTCTGAGTATCCAGTTTTCGCTCCGGTGTAGCCGCACAGATAAGTACATCAATTTAAAAAATGATTTTTGTTCCTTGTGTTCCTTGTCGTTGTGGTCTAGGAACTTTTTCCTTAATTTGCCGCTTTTATACTCACCATCAATTCCTCTTCCGAATTACCTCTGCGGCTTATAATACTGCCCGGGTAATAACAACTTTGCACCTGCTCAATGATTTCTCCATTCACCATTACTCTTGCTACTTCAGTTTCATTTCCGATCACCACCACTTTGTCAACTCTAGTTTCTGCGTTGATAATGTATCTTTCCAAACCTTTACACTCTTTTGCATATTTTTTTCACTATTAGCAAAGACCGCTATGTCATTCATAGATAGAAGATAGATTGGTTGAAGCTGTCTATAACCGACTCTGTAACTTTCCATTCTTATTTGGCAACGTTTGAGGGCATTGTCAATTGTGCAGATAAATAGGTGGGTGGCTCAACACACTACCTTGCCTCACTCCTTCAGATATCTTGAATTTGTTTGACAGCACATTGCATGTCCTTACGACATTAAATGATTCCTTCTATATGCTTTTGAATGGCTGGTACAAGTCCTTACTTCCTTCTAAGACTCTCCCAGATCTTTCCTTTTTATCGAATCAAAAACTTTTTTCACGTCCATAAAGCAGATAAAGACTTTTTATTTTTGGAAAGCTCTTGTACCGTGAAAATGTGGTCTTGGATACAATGATCTGGTCGGAAACTGATTTGTATATCTGCTAACTGTTTTCCAACTCTTTCCCGTTGCTGTATTCTAGGATGGTTTCGTACACTGTAAGGGCTGTCGTGAGGAGATTTACCCCCCTATAGTTATCGCATTACTTATGGAACACAAGCTTCGACTCTGCTTGCAGACCCTCGAAATTTTCAATCACTCTTTCACATAATTGGGGCCCTATCTCTGCGATGGCGGCTTCAATATCAGTTTTCAGTGTTGGAATTGTTTGTGGATGGTCGACGTATTGTAACACTACTTGTAACACAGCTCCAAAAAACGGTGTTAGTCGGATAACCTTGGCGGCAAATGTGTGTCTGCGAAACACGAAATTACTCGGTAGGGAAATTTCGTGCGCAATAACTCGATTGTTTCGCGACTTGTGTGGTACATAGCACCATTTTCTTGAAAGTTGAGGTTGTCCGTATCCACATCCTCGACCTCCGGCCACAAAAAATTGTTTTCATGTCTCGATAGCCGGCTCCATTGACTGTAACCGCACCAAATAGTTATTTGTTCTGGGTGTATTGGCGTCTCCTAAATAACTCATGGATTTTTGGTGTCCGACATACGATACGAAAATTTCGTTTATTAACGTACTCGTAGCTGCCACATCTGACAACAGGATTTTCTAGCAAAAAACAACATCAACAGAATGTGCGGCGCTGGAGGTGGCCGGCCGGCTTAATTAGACCTTGTACTCATGAGGAGCCAAATTATATGTCCCAATTCAGTGCAGTGTGGTTGTGAAAATGTCAAGCTCCTGAGTTCAGTTCAGTTCAGTTTAAATGCATTTTTATTTTTTCAACTTAAATTACTCTTAAATGCGAGACAAAAAAATGCTTAAAAATTAGCTTAAATAACTTACAAATAATCTTATTCTAACTTACTGGCCCCATGCGGGCACTCTAAGTTAAACCTAACACTTAAACTATGTCTTTCGACGAATCTTACAGTCTAATTTTATGTTATTTTTACATTTATTAATACTACAACTAAGAAAATAAATTTTAATCAAAAAAACTTAGTATCTGGACTTTTTTTTTAATTTTTTATAAAACTTAAAACTAAAAGCCTACAATCTACCTAAAAATAAATCTTAACCCACTTAACCTACTTACATCTAATGCCTACATAAATACATATATATACATACATAATATATATATACATAATATATAAATATATGTATGTATATATATTATTATTATTTTTTTTTTTTTGTATATTTTTTTTTTCTTAAAATCTAATTTAAACCTACTTAAAACTATGTAAGCCGG